>QANT01005590.1:0-13054 GCA_003254885.1 Purshia tridentata | reverse complement strand
TTTGAAAAATAAATGGTTCTTATCATAAAAGTATATAATAACCTTGGCTGAACCTTGCGTCCCGAAAAAGAAAGAAAAAGCAAAAGCTTTAGTTTTGCTTAATTTCTAATTCAAAATTAAAAGAAAGCGAAAATAAAATAACCCAAAAAAGGAAAATTTGAGACATGAGCAATGAATTTAAATACTAAGATAAAAAAGATATGGAGGTGTGAAGGAGATGGAGGCGTAAAGAAGATGGAGGCGTCTGTCCCTTTGTGTACCAAGGTTTACCTTGGGATAGAATTATTGATCTATTTGGAATAGTTGTCCCATGGAGTCCTAATTCCAGATATTCTTGTAAATCCACCAAACGTGATACACGGGACAGCTATCCCATTTAATCCATTAGTATCGTGCAGTACTGCCGTCCAAACGAGGCTAGAAAGGACAAGAAAGGAGGAGGAAAAAAAAACAAATTTGTTCAATTTTTTGTGTTTTTTTGTATTTTTTTAATATTTTATTTAAATTATTAAAGTTTTTGTAATTAAATTTGAATTTTTTTTTATAATATGAGCAGATCAATTTGCTTTTCACTAAAAGTTTTAAACAGAGTTCTTAACAAAAGTGACGATTTATTTTATTTTAATATAAATACAAAGTATCTGTCATAATCTAAAGCACTTATGTATCTTAAACCAACATTACCCATATAAAGTACAGTAAATGATTATAAAGTCCAGATTTGGACTCTCATTCCCTCTTAGATCCACCTTCTTAATTGGGTTTTCCAATAGGCCCACTTAATTTTCTTGCGGTCCACATTCTAATTTTTCCGTTTCACTCCGTCAATTTCATTTATCTCTTCCTTTCTCACTCACGCACGCACAAGCTTCTTTCTCCACATTCTCTTTCTTCTCCATCTTCACCGTCACTCTCTCTCCTCGATGCATCGCCGTCCTGCCATGGATGGCGGCGACAGTCACCTCTCTGTGCTCGCCTCTCTCTTCTCTTCCTTCCCATGGCCTTCGATGGTCCATTCAACCAGCGACGACAGCAGATCGACATCGAGAAGTTAGCGACTTTTCGGCCAATTTTCCGACGAACTTAACGGCGACTCAACTTGATTTTGGTATGTTTCTACTCCATTGATCATAGGCTCTCTTTCCCCTATGATCTTGCTTGTCAATTTTTAAATTGTTTGATTTTGAAATTTTTAGAGCCTCATTTTGAGCTGGGTAGTAATGGTGTTTGACATATGAAGATGCTAGTTTTGATATAGATGAGGAATCTAAGACCCATAGATTTGCATTAGAAGTCTTACACCTGTGGCTTTGACTAAGGTGAAGCTCGAGTAAGGAAGGTTAGGTACTCGCCTCGTCTTTGTTTTAAGGCGGCCTTCTCGATTTGATTATTTTCTTGTTTCAGCATGACGAGCTATTTAATCAAGAGGAAACCATTTTTGGATTTCCTCCTTGAGACTGAGCTGAGTCTTTCCAACCAACCAAAAAGATGGCTCCTGGAAAATTGAGGTTTTCAATTCCTTCCATCAACACCATTTTACTCTTATGAAGTTCACTTTCCAAGGAACCACATTCTTTCAAAACTGAGTCTTCAATAATTTTGCAGACCACTCTCATTCCCAGGTTTATAATCTTTTATTCTAAATTTTGTTGTATTAGATATTATAATAGAGCAATATTTATGGTGCTTTAGATTGTTGTCTTGGTAATTATGATTAGTAAGTATGATTTGATGTGCTACTTTACATTACTATGATTTGATGTGCTGCTTTATATTACTATTGTCTCTTAGCATTTCAGTTTAAGAATTTCTAAATAAATAGCAAAACTAGGAATGATGAATAATCAATTTTACTTGATGCAATTTCTATTTTGATGGTAATGAATTGTTCTTTGACTTTGTATGCATGATATAATTATTGTTTTCATTCTTGCTGTACCAAAAGTTCTATGAATTATTGGGTTTAATTGTTTATTAGTAATAATAACCCTCTGCACATGTGTTTGGTGGTGGACATTGTCTGGGATAAAATTATGTTGAATTTCCGTTATTTGAAATTCTTCAGTTGAGTTATTTTGTTGACTTCCTTGGTATCCTTGGGTGGCTGAAATTGCAATTGGTTATTTATGTAGCTCTTGAGAATTGAGGAGGAGCTCATTTCAGAGGCAGTTTACGCTTGGTTCATATGTGGAGTAATCATTTCAGTTTAATTTATTTTTGGCTTTATAATTTGGTTTATTGTAAATTTTATATTGATTGATTTTAATATGTAGATATGTAAGGCTTTTCGCCAATATTTTACATAAATTCAAAATTTTAAGTGAGTTTATGATTGTTATTCTTTGCTAGTAACAATAAGGTGATTGTTACTATTTGTTAATAATAATAAAGTGATTGTTACTATTTGCCAATAATAATAAGGTGATTGTTACTGTCGAACAGTAACAATAATGTGATTATTACTACTCGATAGTAACAATTCTTTAGATATAGAAAAAAAAGATGAGCTTTTATGCTATTTTGGTTGTGTTTATACACAATAAAAATGTAAATTTTGTATAAATTGCATTATTTTAAAGTTTTTTTACAAAGTAAGAATTATTACTGTTAGACAGTGACAATTCTCAAAATTACTGTAGCGCTACAGTAACACTATAATAGTAACGCCGTTACTATAGTAACAGATTTTTAAAAAAAGTGGGCCGGTACAGTAATTCACTATAGCGTCTGGGTAGGATAAACAGTAAATCTTTTGAAATGGGCTTAAAAAAAAGAGAATTTTTAAACATACCCAAAAATTTTCTTTTTTTACCCAACTTCTTAATTTACCCAACCATCACTTTTTTTAAATTAACATTTTCTCATTTTACCCAATTCAAATTACTAACATACCCTTCCCCACTCTTGTATTTTCTTTCTTTACCCAACTCAGCCACTCCCTCTCTCTTCCCCCAACACCAACCTCCTATCTCTATCTTCTCTCTGCAGCACCGACCATCATCTCTCCTCCCTGTAGCATGAACAGCAACCATCTAAAAGGGCAGAGAAAGGGAAGATGGTGCTGTGCGCTGTGGGTGCTGTGCATGGTGGTGGCTGCGCTGTGGGTGCTGCGCATGGTGGTGGCTGCGCTGCAAGAGGGCAGAGAAAGGGAAGATGGTGCTTTGGGTAGAAGAGAGAGAGAGAGAGAGAGAGGAAGGCAGTGCTGGCTGGGAAGAGAAGAGCCGGAGAGGGGAGAGAGAAGTTGGAGAGGATAACATGGTCATTTCATGAGAGGATAACATGGTCCATTCATGTACAAAATAATGTTGGGTAAAAAAAGAAAATTTTTGGGTATGTTTAAAAATTCCCTAAAAAAAAACACCCTAACTTATAACTTACTTTGTAGTCAATTAGTTCTGAATTTTAGGAATTAATTAAATAGAAAATTATATTTGAATTAATAAAATATTTTAATATTACATAATGGTCGATATAAATTTACTTTTCCCATAAAAGTCAATGAGTTTTGAAATTATATTCTGCTTTAGTTTAAGCCCAATCTACTTTTAATTAATAGTGATTAAATTATGAAAAAGTGCATTAATTAAATAGAAAATAAGGATTAAATACTAAATCTTAATAATTGTTTAGAATAACATGAAGACTATATAATATTTCAATTAGATTACCAAATTTTAATGTAGTTTTTTAGATTAAGTCACAAACATATTGGGCCCTTTGTTTTGGGTCTTTTCATTTAACATTTTTGTCATTTATCCCACATCTGATTGGTCTTAGATAAAGTTTATAAAGTTTTGACAAAATTGCTCTTGATACTTTTATATTGTTTTGAAAATTAGTTAATATAGTATCAACTTCAATTTTAGTTGTGACTGTATGACACTGAACTTCAAATTTAGTTATAACTGAACAACAGTCACAACTAAATTGTAATACAATTACAGTTAGGTTGTGACTGAATTAAAATTTTTTAAAGAGAAATTGTACTATAATATAGTATAAATAGAGGTTAAAACAATACTTTCACTCAAAGTAATACTTAGTATAGTGGTGGGAGTTGTCTCTTTCAACTTACCAGCACAATCACAACTAAATTGTGAGACAGTCACAGTTAATATGTGATTGGATTGATTTTTTTTAAATTTTAATACAATATAGCATAAATTAATATAATAGTACGAATGTAATATATATATATATTTTTTTAATATAGTAGTATGTAATATAATATTTGTGAATTATAATACCTTTTACTATATTATTATGTTTGACTTTTGAACTAGGGTACCTAATTAAAATTCTATTAAATTTTGGTATCTAAACTAAAAAATTATTGAAATTTGGTACCTAAAGTCAACAAACCTTTAATTAAAATGTGTGAAATGTTTTAGGGCAATACTAGAGTGCCATAATGATATAGAATTAACATGTCAATTAAATTATTTAATATATCTAATAATATATTTTCCACATAAGCATTTTAAAAGACTAATTAAAATTCTATAAAACATAAATCAAATCACAAAAGAAAAAAGATTTTAAAAAGATTTCATGAAAAAATTATAAACCTCTAAACATTTTCTTTAAAAAAAAATTCCCTAATTTTTTTTAAAAAAAACACTCAATCCAATTATTTAAGTTCTGATCGATATCTTACAAGTATACAAAGTGGATGTAATATAGTATATGAAAAAAAATTGTCGTACCCATGAGGTTTTTTTAATCTAACTGAAGAAATTAAATTCCTCATTTAGATCTAATAAAAATAAACAATAAATACGACTTGAACTTAAAAAAAAGGGTTTCCTCATTTAGATCTAACAAAAATAAACAATAAACACGACTTGAACACATGTGGACATTTAATTAAAGTAAGGCCTATAATGTGAGACTCATCGATCAACAGCTTGTGACTGATTATATTTAAAAAATTTATTTAATAGAATACTCATCTCATTGTATGCAAATGTATTTTGAAATGCATATAACATATAACTTTGCTAATTTGCGCACAAATCAGCTTTTTGACCTATATGTACTCAAATAGCCATAACTTTTCCTAGAAAAATGTAAATCATGATCCGTAAAATTCTATAAGAAGCTAACATCTATATCTTTTTAGCGATATAAGGCTTATCATCTCGTTTGCTCCAAGGAGGTGCAGTTTAATCATAGAAGAAGGCTGATCTGCCTAGAAATCCCTAACTCCCAAAATATCAAAGTTCCCTTTTTTATTTGTTTTATTTTATTTGCTCTTCAACCTATAAAAACATATAAAACAAAGTTAAACTAAACTAGATTTACTTAAAAACGTAATAGGAATTCAAGAACAAGAGTATAAAATATATAAAATAATAGTCAGCTTAGATTCTAGCATGGGCGGGGGGTGGGTGGGTTTGTTAAAAAATGTGCTATGGGTTTAATTTACTATGTAGGGCTAAAGGATGGGTGAAGCTTCTAAAAGATTTTAAGATGAGTTGCTTTGTATAACAATTAGACATGAATGATTATTGATTTTTAATGACTTTATTGTTTATGGTTTTCTTTTTTCATTAAGAAATTCATTGCTTTTGCAATTTGTTTGTCTTTTTTACATTACATTTTAAGGATTTTTTTTTATAAGAAGATATACAACATATACGCTAGCCTTTCATATTAGAAGAATGCAGAAATATGTTTGGGTAAAGCCAGAGAGCTCAAGCAGTACTTGCGGAAATGCTATAATTGCAAAAACAAAAACAAAAGAATGATGTGTATTATTTAATTAAGTATAAATTAATTTTGATCATTTAATTTGGCTTGGATAAGATGGTCTTTCACTAAATATAATATTAATTTTATATTAAAAATAGATGGTGATGTGTATAATTACAAAACTAATAAAAGAATGATGTGTAGTATTTTATTTTGCCACATAGGATTATGGCACAAAATACTTATGTCATAATGTGGCACAAAATCTTTTTCCTTTTTTTTAATAAAAGTTAACATGATTATAGGTGGGAAGGTGTGTTTGAAAGTCTACTTTGTACGGGACCTACGGGTTAACACTTTAATTCGGAAAAAAAAAAAAAAAAGTCTGGTTTGGTTTGTACGAAACGGTATCCACTTTGTTTACGTCCATATTCACATTTATTAATTATCAATTTCTTTATAAATACAAGGGAAATGTTTAGCATCAAAACACTAACTTATATGCAAGTTTTAAATTAAGACTCCATCTTTATTTTGACCCAAATAAAGACTCAAATTTTTATTTTGTCTTAGTATAAGATATACCGACAACTTTTTCCTCACAATAACAACAATTGAACTCAATTAATTATACCAGTAGATAGAGGAAGAATAAATGATCAACAATACAACCCAAATCGAGCTGGTTCGCAGAAAGCAAAGAGAAAACCCATGCAACTTCAAGGTTTCGATTCGCCGCCATGGGTTATTGCATGCACAATTGAAGGACACCAATACAGTCAGCTCAAAGATGAAAAGCTAATAGGGGTGATTAGAGGCTGCAACGCCGCCGGAAAAGCAAAGTCGATGAAAAAAAGTTGATGGTATATCCTTTTTAAAGACAAAATGAAAATTGAATTACTTATTTGAGTCAAAATAAAGATAGAGTGCTGATTTTGAAACTGACGTGTATGTTAGTGTCCTAATACTAAAATTTCCCCAAATACAGTTTTAATCAACAACAAATTGGATGTTTACACATGCATATGCATGCTATATATGATGCATATATAATGGAGTCTGTCAAAACTCAAAAGTCTACTACTCTACTCGGGGATGGTGTACGAAACCAAATTATTGGTCCAAGCAGCAGTGGCTTTGTTTGTTAAAATGATGACAATATATATGTTGGTTCATGAGAATTAGTCTCAACTAACAAAAAGATCGAAGATAAGAACCAGTCTAAGTTAAAAGTCAGCCATATATAGCTTATTGTAGCAGTTATAAAAGAGGAGGAGATAGAAACAAAGTGTAAAAGATTGAATGAATATAAGGGCTCGTTTGGCAGTGCTTTTAAAATTATTAAAATCGCTTTCAGATTAGTAAAAGCGCTTTTGTAGCGTTTGACAAAAATATATATAAGTGTTTTTAGGTTATAAAAGCGCTTTTAAGGAGTTTTTTGAGAAGCACCTGAAAGGTGTTTTCATCAAGAAACACTTCAAGTGCTTTTGCATGACCCAATTAAAATTTTTAATGTGCTTCTTTGCAGAACCGTTTCTAGCAAAAACGCTACTAAATAAAAACGCTTCTAAGAAGTAGTGCCAAACAGACCCTAAATTGGATTGACTGACTTTTAACTTTTTCACTTGGGTATTTTCCTCTAAAAACAAAGTGGGTGATGATCAAGCTAGGTTGGGTTTATGGTTGAAAATGAAAATTGACAAGCCTGGCCGTACATCCGAAATAGTCTCCATCAATTAAATGGTTCAGCACCCAGCAATTCCGTATATTCAAATTTGCAAGTAAATAAATAAAAGATGATATGATATATCAAACAAGTGTAAGATCTAAATACATAACTGATAGCACAAACAACATAAACACACAAGTATACCTTAATACCATTGTTAAACATTTAATATATAAACCTTAGAGAGACATGATACCAAGCTCGAATACTTCCTATTACGGGACTCAAGTCTTCCAATCAACACAACACTGAATAAACCACTCACTTTATGAGGTGGAGATTATTGGCTCAAAAGGTTAGTTGTGTGATCAGAGACCTATGCTAATATAGAGTCTGTTGAATTAAAGATTCCACCTATAAAGGTATCTCTAATTCAATCCTAATAAGACTCTACAAAAACTTACTTAATCATTGGCCTTGTTTAAAGCATAAGGCAACTGCGTATCTAAATTATCTTAGTTCAACACAGATTGCTAATCTATCAATAAATTAATAGAATTGTGTTCTATTAACCATCTTATTACTTGCACCTTAATAATATAATATAATGAGTGACGGAATCCAAATAGAAACAATGACCAAGTCCAATTATTATCTTACAACAAGATGATATGTACTACATACCTGAGTACAAAATAGTAAAAGATAGTGTTAGTGTTATTGAATGCTTCGAGTCTTCCACACTCAAATAAATAAATACACCTTAGTTTAGTTATATTGAATGAATAATTGACTTCAACTTAAAATTTGTTTATTTTGTTTTTGTACTTATAGACGTTGCATCTATATTATTAATTAAGTAAACTCCAACTAATTCTTATTTAAATATGAACAAGAGGGCAGATAATCCAGAATAATTTATCATGCAAATATTTTTATTTAGCATTAAATATCAAAAGATAACAATAATTTTTTCTTGTCTAAAGCCTCAACTGTTTCGAGCCAGCCAAGCCAACTAACTCTAATCACACAGCTTGTTTAAATTTGAATTGGTTATTCATAAGGAGTTCGGGGATGATTGATTGATTGGGAGTTGACTGTTGACTGTTGAGATCAAGCAGATTATTTGAAGTTTCACATAAATTAATGGAAAATTATACAATGAGGCATCACATAATTTACATTTACTTCTTTTCGTCTTCTTTGTTATGAAAAACTTCTTAACAAGCCCAAACAAAGAACAACATGGGCTAAAGCAGAACGACCAAGGCCATAAGCCAAGGAAAAGCCCAAAGAAAATTTAGTACCAGAAAAGGCCATAAGCAAAACGGACATAGGACACAGGCGCAACAAGATATACAAGAAAAGGCCAACTCATTGCTAGGATTCTAGGAAACTACAACTACTTGTTTCCCAACATTGCGACCACTAAAAAGTCCTACCAGTGCTGCTGGTCCATTCTCAAGGCCTTTAGCAAAATCTTCCAAATATACCACTCTTCCTTCTCTTATGTGAGGCAGAATATAGTCCAAGTAATTGGGATAGAGGTGAAAGTAATCACGAACTGTAAATCCTTGCATATGGATCCTCTTATATATAAGACACATCAAATTTGTCACACCTTCAGGATGATCAAGATTATACTGTGAAATCATTCCACATATTGCAATGCGGCCCTGGACCCTCATGTTAAGGAGGACCGCATCAAGCATTGTGCCCCCGACATTATCAAAGTATATGTCAATGCCTTCTGGAAAGTACCTGATGCAAGTAAGTGTGAGTTTTAAAACTGCTAGGTCCGATATGACACAAACCACTGTCAATCAAACCATAGGTTTATAAAGGCTACCCCTTGAAACTCCTTATAATTTACACATGACAGTTTGATATTCAGTCTCATTAATTCTCACAAGATTCATTCGTTTTCTTCATTTTCAAGTTATGATCATCTGATATGTTGGTCACCACATATCATATCTGCCTCCCATAGTGTTGATGCGTTATGAAACAATAAAAAGAATGATATTTTCAGATGGCAATGTTTCTGATATAGCTAATGTCCAAAGGGAAGCCATCCACATTAACTCCATTGTCTACACTATAAAAATCCATGAAATGGTACAATGATTTTTTAGATGACTGATGATTTTCTGGAACTCAGCTAATTTCTCAATGCTTTGTATTTTTATAGCTAAACTTCAATGCATAGGCCTGGTTTATACCCAACCTTTAAGTTGCAGAGCTTATCTGCGAGTTACTTTTGCATAAATTTGCAGAGAGAGATGAAGCTCTGCGTTATAGCTCCTCTCAAATTCATATGCTTATGGGTGAATCTGAAATTATACCCCTCACAGGACATAAATAATTAAATATGCATTCATCAGGTTTCAGCACAATATTAAGGCTCCATTTAATATGAACTGTGCACTGACCTTTTCAAAGCAGCGTTCAAGTCATGCTCTTCCTTATAATTGAAAGCTTCATCAAATTTAAGTTTATTCTTCAAAAGGTCAACCTAGTATAAAAATAATGCAGAAGAATATATATATAAGTTTAGAGTAAACTATAGTAATCCAGACAGATGCACTCCACAATCAACTTGCAACAAATCTTGAAGATGGCAAGTAAAGTGGAAAGAAAAATGCCGACTAAAAGTATATACCCTTTCCAAAAATAACAACCCAAGAATGAAGAATTGGCACTCAAAAAATGAAGAAAATTACTATACTCCAACATTTTCAAGCATACGTAACTAAACAATCATACTACATATTGGGGAAAAAAAAGCCAACTTTATACCTTTTCTTGACTTCCAGCACTTCCAACAACATAACAACCCATCAATTTTACGAATTGTCCAACAAGCTGACCAACGGCACCAGATGCCGCTGAAATGAAGACATATTCTCCCTTCTTAGGAGAACATACTTCATTGAAGCCCGCATAGGCAGTCAAACCAGGCATACCTATAGAATAAGGAAAAAAAGAAATGCACACAAATGTACAGGAAGCTTTCAGAGTGAAAGTAAAAGGACATGAGAAAGGCACACAGGACTGTGCTAGTGGAGGAAATAGCTAGAAAAAAGATGCAAGCCACCATTGATTAAAGTGGCAATACAAGAAACCTATAATTGAGCATTGAATATGAAGAACAATCTTTAATTTCCTCTCAAAACCCAGATCAATCGAAACATCATTGGCTGAGCAAAAAACTTACCAAGAATACCAGTATAGTAGGAAAGGGGTACATCAGCATGTTGGATCTTATGGAGGCTTTCTGGTGTAGTGATTAGGCTGAATTCTTCCCATTTGGTTTTTCCCCAGACTAAGTCACCTTCCTTAAAGTCCGGGTGCCCAGAATCCAAAACTTTAGCTACCCCATATCCATTCAGAGGCTGCATGTTTTCATCAAGATCGAATCGTTAACAACTAAAGTCTCAATACTGTATACAAGAACAACTTGACAGAGCATTGAAAGCATGTATGCACGATTTGCTCAACTATCTGACTAGTGCAAGAATTGGAGTCATGACCAATTTTTAAAAATTTCTAAACAATTCAAGTTCAGTGATTTTGAAAGATGAGATAAGAAGGAAGCCCAATTCAACTATTTTAATTTTGTTGTCTGTTCTGTCATTTTGGGGCCAGGAACCAATTAATGTCCTACTTTAAAAAAACAGTAAAATTAAAAGATTAAAGACTTGAAATTGAAAACCCATCAATGAAAGGCAAAGGGAAATTCAAAAGAGAAAGAAAAAGTGTTAAGTGAAGTGTCTTACAGAGCCAGGGGAATAGGGTGTAAAATAAGTCAAAGTTTCATCTCCGGGTTTTCTCATAAGGTTGCGCATCACTGGATCACAGGACAAGAAGAGGTTCTTGACCAGCAAGGAATTTGAAGCTTGTTCTGGAACCTTCAGCTTGATGGTAGCAGCATCGCTAACGTACATGTCTGACTCTTTGGGAATGCCTTCCACATAGTTTTTGAATATCACTTGCTTGTTCTTCACTTCCGCCATTGCTCTACCTCTTCTACTTGGGGACTCCGCTAAAACAAAGTTCAGTTACACTTACACTACACAACACGGCCTACACAAATATGAGGTTTAATAAGGCAAAAAAATAAAGTAAGAGTCTCTCTCTTTTTTTATTCGGTGATATCACCGTTTGCGTTTGTTTTTCTTCGGTTATGGGATTAGCACTTACGTTTTTTTTTTAATAAGGCAAAGACATTCTCTTAGTTTATAACTAGAGTTGAACCCGCGCTGCGCTGCGGTTTTTTTAACAANTTTTTAACAAAATTGAAAAGATAGAGAATTCAGATAAAAAGAGAGAGCATAGTTGTTGTGTATACATTGATACTTAGATATAGATGTTTGTATTGTTATGTTACAAAACATGAAAGGGTGATAACAGTCTATGCACTGTTTGATATGTTAAGTTATTTTTTATATCTTAATAAAGCAAACAGTTGCCAAAATGATTTACAGACTTTTTTGGAACAATTGTATGTGGATAAACAAAATATTTGGACCATTTAATTATAGATTGTTCAAAAATTGTAATGTTTGTTGCTTCAAGCTCCTATGGTGATTGGGAATTAGTTTTGGTAGCTGATTCTTGGTGTTCTGCAGTGAGGATTTGTTTCTTTGTTGGCTTGTTGGTTTTTGAGGAGATTTTCATTTCTGGTTCGCTGAAAATATGCAAAGAATTGTGTGAGAGCAAGTAAAATTATATAAAAGTTGAGTAGAATACATGCCTAAATGCTAGATTAGTAATAAGGGAGTATATTGTACAAACTTGTGAGATTTAAGTAATTTTTCTTTAGACTTATGTTGACTCTTATTGTCTGATGTATTGTCTTTTTCCAAATAAACTACTTCTTTATTTCAAAGGAAAAAAAAGGTAGATTAGATGCAACACAACATGAACCTAGGTGTAGCCCAGTACCTAATTCCAGAATTAGAGTTCGTAGATGAAATAATTTATTTCAAACTCTTTCAAGATAGTTTAATACCATATAATACATTGTCAGCATACCTAGTACCAAAATAATGTCAAAGGACTCAAATCCTCTTAGCAGAAAACTTCAGATTGCTGAAAGCAATGAAAATCAAGGCAAGGGTCCAGTGGTCGATCAAACATAATTACCAACCTTTTTTTATAATGATTATGTATTTTATATATATATACTGAAATGAGGGATCTAATTAAAATAGTTTAATGCAACACAAATCAGATAATGAAATATGAAGAAATTTAAACGTTAGAAAATAGCAGAATGGATATACCAACACAAATTAGAATAGATAAAGATAAAAAAAAGTAGTGGAAATTATTGGAGTAACGAATTTAGATGCTAAATAGCAGTTTGTTAATATCAGTTTTCTATTTTACACCTTTATTTTAAAAACATAATTGTTATAAATTGAAAATGACAAGATGATATTTCAACTGAAATTTAAAATAATAAAAACAATTATGAAACTATTTTATATTTAAAATTTTAAACCTGCTGACCTCAAGTAATTAGTGGTTTCAAGCAAAATGTTTTATCACAATAATAAGTAAGTAAAACAAACACAATATATCAACTAAATAAAATAAATTAAAACTGAAGATGTAAAAAATTGATTTAACTTAATTATACCTTTGATAAAAGGGAAAATTTTAGCAAAAGTACGTAACTTTGTC
>QANT01005588.1:0-22903 GCA_003254885.1 Purshia tridentata | reverse complement strand
ATGTACTTGTATTTCTGAAATTCAGTTTGAATTTCAGTGTAACTGTTTTTTTAGTGTAATTGTATTTTAAAATATAGTTACACTGGGAGCACATCAGTCCGTGTCAGGCCACGTGTCAGTTTTCGTCAGAGTGTATCAGCGCGTGCAGAGTGCGTCAGAATGACAAAAAAGGCATTATAAGTTTTAGAGGGTTTTGAGAGAGTTCCTAAATGGGTGGGGGCTTAAGAAATTTTGTTGGTAATGAGGGGATTTAGAAAAAGTTACCCATAAAAAAACTATTGTTAATTATATTAATTATTTGATAAACAAATTCGATAACCTTAACATGCGTTTCATTGAACACACACATGTAAACACTTCAACCGTGGTATATAGGTCTCATGTGCTAGGTTGCCAACTCAAAGAATATATTGCGTTTCATTGAACACACACATGTAAACACTTCAGCCGTGGTATATAGGTCTCATGTGCTAGGTTGCCAACTCAAAGAATATATATATATATATATATATTACCAAGCACACAGCAACTGGGGTACATTGCATAAACAACAGATCTAGCCAAGTCTCTAGAATCATCTTTATTTAAATTTGTTGAATATTCTACATATCTTGTCTGGTGTGTGCATGTGTGTGTCTGCAGAAAAATTAATTTGTCCCTTGTTAACACCCTTCACTCACATCTACTCTCAAAGTCTTTTGTTTAAACTATGAATGTATAAGCCTAGGTTACCAAAGTTATTCACTAAATTATGTTCATTAAATTATTTGAAAGTATTAATTTCATCAATTCAAATTTAAATTTAATTGGCCACTTATTTATACTAACACATATTTTGACCCATTATTTAGTTTAGCATTATTCTTTAAGTATCATGCATGTATTGACAATAAACAATTAATTAGTCATTTGAGCTTAAGCTGACTCCCAAGACAGAAACGAAAAAGTTCATTTTCTGGTGCAACTACTCCAAGAATTTGACTATTAAATATATTAATTTCTTTATACATAACTTCCCTTTTACTTTATTCTTATTGGATTCTTCTATTTTTTTGGGGTTTTGATCAACCTTTTCGCCCAAGGAAGTTCATATCTCCACGCCAACCCCTTTCTTTTTTTCCCTTGCATTAGTCCTCTTGTAACAGCACACACAAAAGAAACATCACCATAACTATAAAGTTAGATAAGATGACCAAAACGTACATGATCACAAAAGAGTGTGTAAAAGATGAAAACAACTGCTAGCTTCATAGTGGAATCCTTCTTGGACAAATGATTCCATCATCTTTTGTTTTACAACACTTGCTCTTTCCATCTTTTCTAGCTCCCACTACAAGTCTACAAGACCTTGTAAGGGAATCTATCTTTTAATTGTCATAAATTAAAAAGGAAAGAGTTAAGTGTTTATCATGAATAGCCTTCAGATTTTGGAGTCCCAATCATAAAAATGGGGCTTTTAATCATTAATATTTATTCATGTCATTTTATTTCTTTGGGAAATTCTACACATACCCAACTATTTAATTTTTTTACCCAACATATATTTTACACATGAATAGACTAATTTATCCCACCATGAAATGAATATTAAGGACAATGAGATATTAAAAACAAAACCTCATTTTTCTCTCCATAGCCAACTCTCTATACACCCAAACATAGTTAAATATCTCACTCTTACCCACACCCACACTCTCAAACACATAACCTTATCTTCTTATGAATGGTGAAATTGTTCCTTATGAGGCTCCAAATGAGGTATGTGTGCAAATATTTTCAATTTTTCTGTATTTTTATGTTTATGATGTTTTGGGAATTGTTGGATTTGCGATTAGTTCAGTGAACCAGAACCAGAACCAAATATGATAATCATTTTTGGCGGACAACAACCGAATATTTGATATATATTTGGTGGAAAGCTGTCGAACATAAAGTTCAAAAAATTATTTATTCTCATTTTTTTTATGTTTATGATGTTTTGGGAATTGTTGGATTTGCGATTAGTTCAGTGAACCAGAACCAAATATGATAATCATTTTTGGCGGACAACAACCAAATATTTGATATATATTTGGTGGAAAGCTGCCGAACATAAAGTTCAAAAAATTATTTATTCTCATTCGATAGATGGATGTCGAATATTGTCATCGTGTTCGGCACACAATCTAATGCAATTCAATTCAACAAGTTCATACAGAAACATCATATTTATCATCAAATATGAACGATCTGTTAAAAAAACATAGAAAATGTGTTTGATTTACCTAATTGATAAAAATGTGAGAATATATTCAAATGGCTGTGGGTGCAGCCCGGTTGTAGTGGCAGGGGTTGGCTGGATAGAGTTGAGTTTGTGAGATAAAGTTGAGTATTGGGTATTGGGTATTGTTGGGTAAGGAGAGAAAAATTAATGTTTAGCCTAAGTTTCATTAACTTAGGGATATAATTGAAAATTGAATTGGGTATAATAAGAAAAAAAGAAAACATAAAGTGGATGTTGGGTGTAGTGAGAAGGTTGGATAAAAAAAGGAAAATGGTTTGGTATGTGTAGAATTTCCCTATTTCCTTTTGGGATGTACCCAAAAAAATTAGAGTATCTTACTAATGTAGCGTAAGAGACCAAGGTTTACAAACGTAAACCTAAAAGAACAAGAAACTTGGAGTCTACCAGGAAGATTGAGTGAAAACTCAAAAGTTTTATTGAAAAATTGTTGAGAGTCCTAACATCAACTTAAAAAAAACCTTAAATACTTTTTTATGATACTCTAGGGCTAATGATCACATAATTAAGGCCCGTGGGCTAAAACAAACCCAAATAAAATAAAACAAAAAATAAATAAAATGGTCTGAAACTTCAAATGAAGTTTTAAGGCCCTAAATGACCTCGGATGCTCGAAAAGGCCTATTGGTCACGGCAATAGCAATGAGTTGGAATCGTGGCGCGATTCCTTTCGATTTGATATGTAAATCAATTATATTAGAGTTCAGGAGCAAAGTCTACTAGAAATAATTTCCCTCATCTTCGACGTTCAAGCTATTTTTCAGACTGAATTGCCATCTGTTCTACATCACTTACAAACTTAACCAAAATCACCATAACACAAAAATTTAACTTGTGGGTAACCTTTTAGAAAATCCAATAAAAAACTAAAACTAATACAAGCCTAATCCAACCAAAATAAAAATTGAAACTAACAAAAATCCAACCCGCTTAGAATTAAAACCTAAAAGTAATACAAGCCCAACCCACTCAAAACAGCTTCAATAAGTGAACTAAAACTGCATCAAACAACTGAGAACTGAAAATTGAAACTATGATCTACCCAAAATAGCTTCACCTTGACAACTAAGAACTGAAAACTGAAACTACGATCTACCTTGTGAACTTATTCTTCAAATGTATATCTTTATGCACATTTTACCTAAACACTAAAACACACTAAACACTAAATTTTATTAAATACCCTAAAACCCTACCCCTTGAACCATAAACCATAAACCTTAAACCATAAACCATAAACTATAAACCTTAAACCCTAAACTCTAAACCTTACCCCTTAAACCATAAACCATATTGTCTAAACTAAACCATAAACCCCCTATTACCCTAAGAAATCATGGCAAGGTCTGGGCGAGAAAATTGATATTAACACTGTAGTCCTTAATTTGAATACGAGTGTGCCACTACATAGCCGAGAAGACTGGTTTGCAGAATTAATGTTTTTGATTGATTTATTGGTTTGCGCTGCAAACACTTAGTTCTTATCAAACAATTGTACGACGAGGAACAACTACCTCGCTTGGATCCATTTTCTGTCTTAAACAAGGACTTTCACTTGTCGAGTTTAATTGTAACTGTATGATTGAACTCAGAAGTGCGAAGAATAATGGCTTGAGTAAAAGGATGCAAAGAAAGATAATGAAAGATGTAAGAAGTATGAATAACTTGATTATGTTGAAATTGAGTGACAATTGTAGTTCTAACAATAAATCTTATAATGAAAAGACATGAAACGGATAAAAAAACCCAAAAGAAATCGATACTAAGGACAATGAAACCCTAGCAAAGCTAAAAACGAAGGGCAAAGAACTTGGATGCTTGAATGCTTGAAGAAGATCAAGATATTGTAATCTTTGAGAAATTTGAAATCTATGTGTTGTGTTGAAGTTTGTTGATTGTTGAGAGAGAGCTTCTTCTTGTGCCAATGCCATCTATTTATAATGATCAAACCTAAAACTCCAGAAAATTCCTTTCTTTCTCGAATTTGGACTCTTGGCTTGCTTTTACTTCATGCTCAAGTCTTCTTTAAAACTTGCCCAATTGTACTCTAAATCCAATTAGGATACTTAACATAATTAAACTTCCTTCTAAAAACATGGGATGGAATTAAATAGGAAGCTTCTGGTTCTTGTTTCCAACGTGGATCTGCTTGATTTGGGCTTGGCTGGTAGATCGAATCAGCGTGCTTTGGGCTGGAATTTGAGTGGGGTGTTATGTGGGTTATTTTAGTCTTTTCCGTTCCAATTTTGATTAATATTTTAACTGAGTAAAAAAGTTAGCTAAATAAATTTGGAATTTTTGTTTCTTCTCAAAAACGAGAAAACCCTTTCTCAGTCAAAAGCCTCCTCAACTCAACTATTGTTCTTTATTGATTTTAGCTCTTTCTAGTTTTCACATAGCCGTTTGCCGCCGAAAGCCACCCACTGTCACTGTGAGTCTCTCTCTCTCAAACACACACACACACACACACACACACAGAGCTTACAGACACCTCTGTATCTGTTAACTTATGGGTTGTGAATAGCTTTTGTAAGGAGCTGTTATAAAGAGAGATGCTTGGTCTTGGTCTGGCTGTTGTTGTTCCTGCTGCTACGACACCCAACACCACACAGTCTTGCATTATTCCTCACACCAATCTTCTCCTGCTGTCCTCCTCCACCACCCAAGGAAGACCCAATTCTTCTTCTTTTTCTTCGTTCACGGTATGTCAATCCAATTTCAATTGACCTCATTTTCTCCGTTTCTTTTTGTATATAACTATATAAGTATATATCCATGAATATAACTTTAAATCCTCTCTCTTTTTGTGCCATGCAGTCTTGTTCAGTCAGAAATTCATATCTTCCACACTTAAGTTGTAGGCCAATTAAAGCCATGGCAGCTCAAGAGGTCCTTATAGTGCCAAACCCTGACTCTCTATCCCCTGCCTCCGGTATGCTTTTGTGTTTGCCCTTCTTTATTGTGTTTTCATATTAAATATATATGTATTTTGTTTTAAAAAGTCTTATTTGGGTGAAAATTGCACAACAGCGCATTAAAATAATTTTTTTTTTTTGAAAATTATTCTTTTAGTGGGTTAAATATTTTTTGTTTTCTTGCTATGGCATTGAGCTGCTCGCTTTTCAGTTCTCAAGTCTGTAATTCAATTAACATGGGGTTTTTTTTTTTTTTTTTTTTTTTTTTTTTTTTTTTTTTTTTTTNTTTTTTTTTCTGTAAGAGCTCTACCTGACATTGGACAGTTGTAATTCAAGGGAGTTTCATATTTATATCTATGCTTCTGTTTGCTTGTGTGTTATCTGGGTTTGTTATTTCTTGCTTTCTTTTTTATCCCTCTTTTTTTAATTTTTTTTTATCCAATACTAAATTAAAGCCTAAGTTATGACTCATGTAATTTCTTCTTTGTTTCAGGTACTAGGCAGGCTCTGATATCACTGTCAGACAAGAAGGATCTTGCTTTCTTAGGGAATGGGCTTCAGGACTTGGGGTAAATTTAGAACCTTATTGCTACTTTTGCTCCATTTATTTGCAAATGCTTATCACTATATAATATGTCCGTTATATGCAAACAATGTCTACTAGGGAGCTCTTGTTTTACATAAATTCCTTTTCCTTATTATTCAGCTGAAAATATAATATCATCTGCATTCTTCAAGTATAATAAATAATACCCTTTATCAAGTTTAAATGGTAAGTGTTACATGTTTGTCAATTGTCATGATGGTTGTTCTTGTAAATTGTAGATATAAAATTGTTTCGACTGGAGGAACAGCATCTGCTTTAGAAGATGCTGGGGTGTCTGTCACTAAAGTGGAACAACTTACTTGTTTCCCGGAGATGGTATGTCAGTTCTTTATTTACTTTTCCCCCGTTAATTACATGACAGAGATTTTCTTAGCTTGAAAAATTACATTATGAAATATTTGATATTTGGCTTATTAACTCTTTTATGTGAATTACAACCATGACTTTAGTTTTGTATTGCAGCTTGATGGTCGTGTAAAAACTTTACACCCTAATGTACATGGGGGAATTCTTGCTAGAAGAGACCAAAAGCATCACATGGAAGCACTTGATAAACATGGAATTGGTGAGTTCTGCTGTAAATTCTCTTACCATGCCTGCATGACTCTCTACCTTTCTTTCTCCTTCACTCTCTCTCTCTCTCCCTCCCTCCCTCCCTCCCTCTCTCTCTCTCTCTCTCTCTCTCTCTCTCTCTCTCTCTCTCTTCTATTGCTTTGGTAGTGTAAAATGTGTTAACAATTAATTTTGCTACAACATTTTTCTACAGGCACATTTGATGTGGTTGTGGTGAATCTATACCCCTTTTATGATAAAGTTACTTCAACTGGAGGAATAGATTTTGAGGAAGGAATTGAGAATATAGATATTGGTGGTCCTGCCATGATTAGAGCAGCTGCAAAGGTTGTTTTCCTGAATTGAAATGCTAGCATAATGTTGGTTAAATTATTTTATAAATCATATAGGGTTTCCTGACCATTTGGCACATAGGCACTAGGTTTTAGATAATCCTTGCCCATCAACCAAATGTTTTTATCGAACTTATCATTTCATAGTTCTTTTTTATTTTTTCCCCAGAAAAATACTTCTGTTTCAGCAGGCTGGTTCTAATTGTTGCATATAACCAGTGGCAGTGATCACGTAGATGATGTCAGATTGATTACTAGCACCAATGATGCAGCAGATCCGGATATATCTTGATTCTGCATTTGGTGTATCTGGGAATGTGAAAAACATTTGATAGTATGGCTTGCCTAATGTGTCAGTGCTTATAGGTTTAATGTGGTGCCATTTGATTTTGATTTATTTATTTTTACAGATTTTATAGGACTGTAGTGTCCAATAATTTGAGAGAACCTCCTCATTAGTGCACTAAAAAGAAATCTGATGTTCCCATAATCTGCTTTCTCTAGCACAATCCTAATACAACCGTATAAGTTACTACATAAAATTACTTCAGTATCTTTATCTGAGGTTCCAAGTGAAATATGCTTGTTAAACAGAACCACAAGGATGTCCTGGTGGTTGTTGATTCAGAAGACTATCCGGCACTGCTAGAATTTCTCAAGGGAGTTAAGGATGATCAACAATTCCGAAGAAAGCTTGCATGGAAGGCTTTCCAACACATTTCTTGTTATGATTCTGCAGTTTCAGAGTGGCTGTGGAAACATACTACAGAAGGTACTTTCATTTTCTTGTTTTTAGCTATAATTAGTAAGCCCAGCGTTATGAGTGAGTTATTTAGTCTAACTTTACATATATTTAATAAATTTTAATTTTAGTTTTTTAAGTAGACATTAGAATTAGAATTGATGTGCCAATAAATCAGGTAGATTGCAACAATATTTTGAATTGCCAATTTGATATTCATAAAAGAATTATGGAATTGACCTTGAAGAGAGAACAGGGAGATTCATCAGGTAGATTGAAATAATCTCTTGAATCACCAATTTAATGTTCATAACACGCAAGGAGTTAACTAGAAATGTCCTTGGATCAGAAAATCTGGCAGGGAGGGAGGGAGGGAGAGTAATTTCTCTGAAAACTTTATTCAATTGTTTGTGCATTCTGCTGTGATGGGCTGTAGATTGACGACATTTTTTATTTGTTGGAAGACAAATTTCCTCGAAGCTTAACGGTGCCTATCTTGCTCAAAAGTCCCCTTCGTTATGGTGAAAATCCTCATCAAAAGGCTGCATTTTATGTTGACAAGAGTCTTTCTGAGGTTAATGCTGGTGGTATTGCAACTTCTATCCAACACCATGGGAAGGTGAGAAAGACATCTTCCTTTATCTATTTAATTTCACTTAAAATAAAGCTTTGATAGGGATGAGCTAGCTCTTTATTTATTTATCTATTTTGAATTTTTAGCTGGCATATATATAATTTATTGATTAGGAAACCTTGATTTTTGTTGTGAAAATGTTGGCCAAGATTTGAATAAAAAACACACTAGTTGAATTATTAAGTCTCATTTTATCACTGTTGTTATGCACATCCAATTCATTTGTACTAGCACGTTGTTAAAAGGGAGTGAGTCCATTTACCATTTTGGCATTTCAATATAAATTACTGCTGAAAGTATTTGCATGTACTTTATATGTTGGAGCTTGATTTTCAAGTTAATATGATTTAAAATGATGTTGATATTTTTTTTTATCCTGTATACTAATTTTACTTATGAGATTAACAGTAATTGATTCCATCAATTGCATAGTCACACCAAGCACATTTATGTTTGCTTAGACCCTAACTTGTATCTTTCCAGCTGCACCACGTGCGAATTCTTTGATACTCAGAACGTTAATTGGTGTGGGGGGAAAATATTTGGGTTCATCTTCATAAATAAACTTCTGATGCTATACATGTTAATCATATCTTGTGCACTTTCAACCTTTTACTTTCTGCATGCAGGAGATGTCATACAATAACTATTTAGATGCTGATGCAGCTTGGAATTGTGTGTCAGAATTTAGGAGTCCTACATGTGTAGTTGTAAAGCATACAAATCCCTGTGGTGTAGCATCACGTGATGATATACTTGAAGCATACAGGCTCGCTGTCAAAGCTGATCCAGTGAGTGCATTTGGTGGCATTGTAGCGTTCAACGTAGAGGTTGATGAGGTGAGTTGGAGTTTTCATGGCCTGACCTGGAATCTAATTATAAAATTCTCATCAAATTTTGCATGGCCTTCCCAAAATTCTGTTGGTTCAGCAAGCTGTTGAAGTGCATAAGAGTCTGGCACTGATGTCTTTTAATAAAAAAGGTTTATCAGTGAATCACTATTCTATTATTTTGTTATTTTTACTTACTTTTAACTAAACGAAATTGAAAAAAATTACCTAAGATATATGCAAACCATCTCAAACTTGTACCACTTGTGCCTAGACTCCAAGGGGTAAACCACTTTCTTTTCAATGAAAAGATGGAAGCACTTTATTCACGTGCAGATGGGAAAATTTGAATGCCAACTGATTTTAGTCTGAAAAGCTAGTACTTGCCCTGTCAACCATGAAAAATAAAAAACTAGTAATGAAGTTCAACTTGGTAATAAATTTGCCTGTTTTGCTGTATTTATCCACACTGATATAGGTTCTGTTTTGTTGTGTTTGTAGGCTCTTGCTAAGGAAATCCGAGAGTTCAGAAGCCCAACAGATGGTGAAACACGGATGTTTTATGAGATTGTGGTTGCTCCCAAGTACACAAAGAAAGGGCTTGAAATCCTCTGTGGAAAATCAAAGACTCTAAGGATCCTCGAGGCAAAGAAAAATGTGAAGGGAAAGCTTTCACTTAGACAGGTTGGTGGTGGGTGGTTAGCTCAGGATTCAGATGATTTGACCCCTCAAGATATCCAGTTTAATGTTGTTTCTGAGAAGGCTCCCCAAGAAAAGGAGCTTAGTGATGCAGAGTTTGCGTGGTTGTGTGTCAAGCATGTTAAAAGCAATGCAATTGTAATAGCAAAGGTTGTCTTTCTTTATTTTTGCTTTAAAGACCCTCCTTCATATTATTATATTCTGATATGCACTACTTTGATTGAACTGGTTGGTACTTTTGGACAAATATCTGATCCTTGACATTTGGGCAGAATAACTGTATGTTGGGTATGGGAAGTGGGCAGCCAAACCGTCTGGAGAGTTTAAGAATAGCCTTGAGGAAAGCAGGAGAAGAAGTCAAGGGTGCAGCTTTGGCAAGTGATGCTTTCTTTCCATTCGGTAATTACAAGCTCCTACAGTTACTGTTGTTTATATATTTAACAATGGAGTGCAAGATGAAGAGTACTTTGTTTGATAATTATTATAGTTTAGATTAAGTTAAAAGGCTAACTAATTTAAATGGAAAGATGCAAAAATACATGCAATCGTGAAGTCCCTCTGTCCTAAAATCTTTAATTTGAGCAATCTCTTATGCTCAATTGATAATGCATGAAAGAGCCTTTATACTTATGTTAAATGATGCCTAATTGTTTTACACACAGCTTGGAAAGACGCAGTGGAAGAAGCATGTGAGAGTGGAGTTAGTGTTATTGCAGAACCTGGTGGGAGCATAAGAGATGGGGATGCTATAGACTGCTGTAACAAGTATGGAGTTTCGCTCCTTTTCACAAATGTGCGGCACTTCAGGCATTGACAAAAAAGATTTGGCGTCGGTGTTTACCCTTTTGAGGCCACCCTTGTGCATTTAGAAAAATATTTTACTCATCACTAGTGAGCATTATTACCATGCTAAGTAGTTGATACGTATCACTCAAGGGGCATGTGTCAATCACCTAATATGGTGGTGATGTTGACCATCATCTTTTTGTGGTAAGCAAAATAGCACAAGTGCTTTTAATCTTTGTACCATGGCTTGGAATATGTCGTTTTCATTGGATAACTAGGCCCTCCCTCCTTGGAGAAGCCCCTGTAGTCATAATGTCTGCAATCTATTCGCATGATTTACTGTTTATTTATGGGGTCTTAGTTTTCTACTCTAATGCAATATTTACTTTAGCTAAAAGAGGGGGTAGAGGAAAAGTTTAACACATTGCAATTTAATTCTCAATTTAAAATCTAAATTTCACAATTCTGATAGTCTATAGGTTTTTAGTTATAAAGGTTCATAAATAAATGAATAAACATAACCAAAGGGCGTTATAACAACATCCTCTTCATCTTGGGCCAACATCCTATTTCGTTGTACCAATCTACACTTAATCATGGACGTTTACATGCCTGACTTTAATACTCTTTTCTATATATACACAAATTAATACGTAGACCAATTAATTAGAAAATGTATAGCACGATGGTGTGCGCTTTGTCATTATTTTTGACAAACTATGATTATCAATGTCTTTAGGGTTATCAAAGACATTGGTTACGTAGAAGAAGGGAACATGCATGTCAAAAACTCAATAATTCAAGAAAGCAGCTAACAGACCCTCGATCCGGTTTCTCTGTTTTTCAAGATTATGCTATTGGTGCCTTTCACAAAACATGATATAAGAAGTTCACCCATATGCGTTCAGCTGACAAAGATATTACCAATTAGTCTTGGGTTAACTTTTATTCTCCTCATTCCTTCACATCTACCATCTCTCTTCTCACCATCTTCTCATTTTTCTTTCTCTATTTTTTATTATTAACAACTACCGTCCATGACTTTTGAACTCAGAACCACCTCTGACAAAAAAGGAGACTAAATATCATCCATTAGACCAAATGACCATTAGCTTTCTTTCTCCATCTTTAATTATAAATGAAAACCCAAAATTAAAATCATGAATGTTAAGAACGGCCCTCTACTTAACAAACAGTAAAGTTGATGAATTAAGATGGGTGGCTAAGAGAGAGAATCACACCATATTTTTGAGTTTAGTGTTCACGAATGAGGCATGTCCAATGGTATTGGAAGCTGAGCTCCTATCAGGCTGTCTTTTCTATAGACTACTTGAAGATTTTGTCCTTGTGTGAACCCACTCTTTGTCCAAACCATTGCATTTCATAGACAACAGAGAGCATGAAAATCTAAATTTTATAATAAAAAGAAAAGAAGAGCTTAGTTTGAATCCATGAAACCATCACAATGTTAGCCACAAGATGCAAGTTTCAAACTGGAAAATCTAAAGGTGGAATTGGAAAGCTTGGTATGGTGTAAATTTTGTTCTTTTCTTTCTAATGAAACCCCATAAGGGCCACCGGGACTGGTTTTTGCCGTGGCTGTTGCTGATTCCCCTATTTTTCTCTACGATAGTCATCTCTTGCTCAACAGGATTACCCTCTATCCCTAACACCTTATTTGACACAGCCATCCCATATTCTAATTCTTGCTAGGACTGTGCCCTATATCTGGGTTCTGTATCAAGTTACTTAAAATAGTGTTAAAGGCATGGTCTAGTTAATGTCAAAGAAAGATCATCAGAGGATCAGAGCATCTAATTCTAGTTTTACATGAAGGTGTGCACAAGACATGGAAGATTTTAGAAGCGCATGCATTTCTGTGCATCTAGGATGTGAATGTGTGCCTAGTCAGTATCTTTGCACATGGAAATGCACAACTGAATCATCTAAATGCACAGGAGACAACTGAAACCTCAAAGCATACTGAATTAATCACCATTTCACGGAGTAGTTTGATATATCTTAAAATGACTAGGTTGATGTGCACATCTCTACTTTTCAAAACAAAGAATGCCTGTAGGGTACGATAAAACAAAAATCTCATCAATAACTTCCAGCCAAGTAAAAATTTTCCTCTCTTGTTTCATAAGACATTCTTGTCTCAAGATGGACGTGATGAATAATTTTCCATTCAAGTTCAATCACATCCAAAATAGGTACTCCACATATAGTAACATGGCATAATATTGAATGTCCTAAATCTTCATTTTTCCAAGGTGGCTTGTGGTGGAATGTGCATCTAGGATCTTGGTGAACAATCACCAGCAGTCTATAGTGTGAATCCCCTTTCCTATTTCTCACTTCAAGGGAAAAAAGGCTTACTGGCAGATGCAGAACTCATTGTTCTTTTTAGTAGTCATTCAAAGCACACCTAATACATGAAAGCTTACAATAATGAATTACAAATGCAAATGACAATACCATATTAGATAGAAAAACAACCAACAGAAAGTGACATGTTTAGCCAATGTCAGTCAACCATTGAGTTAAGGACAAGGTCTATGCTCCAAGAACACATAAACAGGCATGAAGCCATGAATAAGCCCTTTTTTTATCTGTTATAAAACCTACGACTTCCTAGGTCCAATCCATTACATCTACATCATAGCATCATTCTGTCAAGATTACATGCACCATTAGAAAGGCTTATAATAACTTTCTATTCACATCATAACTGATGTACAAGTTACAAAATCTAAATCATCCATTCCTAAAGTCAAAAATAGATTTCGATGTTTTAAATTTACTATGAATTTTCATGAATTTCATGGATCCCAGCATAATTTTGCCAAAAATTCTCCTACTGCAAACTGTATTTTTAGCCTAACATTCAGAAATAACCCAACAACCATTTACATAGTTGCAATGGTAATTGAAGAACTAATCAGAATGAACTAATGTATACATCTAACCACACCATATCAGAAAGTGATGCATTTAAACTTCAAAGGCTTAGAAGTAACATGACTATTGACTATGAATATAAAGTTCAGCATGTTGCTTTTCTATAGTGCAAATTCAATTCAACTTTCAGAAATTCCAAATAATCAAATTTAAATCATAATACAAAAATGAAATACATGACATTAGCCAAATTCGATTATTCGAATTCAAGTATACAAACCCAACATCAGTAATTCAACAAAACACACATTAAGAAAAAGTAAAAAATAAAAACAAATAAACCATGAAATCTCAATAGCCAGAAATTAACACAAGGGCCCCCAAATTAGACGACCCCATTCTCTTATTTCGTATTATTTAGTGCTTTTACCTCCGGAGGAGTTCCCTCCCGATGCCTCCCCCGCGGCCTTCTTCGCCTGCTTTTCTTGAAGCGCTTTCGCATCCCTGCCATCAAATTTTTCAAGAAACCAAAAGTTACAAATTGGGTTTTCTCAAAAAATTAAATTAAATTAAAAAACCCAAAAAAAAAAAATACAAAATTAGAAACAAAAAAATGGAAGTTAGACCTCTCTCGGCGCTGCTCTGGAGTCAACCCGTCGTCCTTGTTCTTGCCACCCTTGCCGCCCCGAGCCGCAGCTCGCTCCCGATCACGCTCTCTCTGATTCCCGCGTGATTAAATCTCCGAATCAAGGAAAAAAGCTAATTTTGTTTTGGTTTTCGTAGAACAATTAGTTCTATAAACATAGAAAACAGAATTGAAGTGTTGAAAATCAACATAATTATGACATCAAAGAGAAATTCTGAAGCATATACTGAAGCAATAATTCTATAATAAAAAGAATAATATATGAATCAAATGAAAAAGAGAAAGGATATGAGTCATGATGCGGACTGCTTAAGCCAAGAAGCCAAGAAGCGAAGAAAGCAGGCAAGAATGCGAGAGCCAAAGGAAGTCAATTGGGTTCCGAGTTGAAGGCTATGAAAAAGAGAAAGGATATGAGTCATGATGCGGAGTGCTTAAGCCAAGGAGCCAAGAAGCGAAGAAAGCAGGCAAGAATGCGAGAGCCAAAGGAAGTCAATTGGGAAAGAGATTTGGGTTCCGAGTTGAAGGCTGTTTGCCCCAATCAATCTTTACCCTTGGATATGTGAAAATTCAACCGATCTACCAATCACCGTCTACTTGGATTCCAATTATTATTTTGCCTTTTTTCAATTTGGTACTTTTTTTTAAGAAGTTCTATTATTATTTTGGGAATTTCAATTTTGATTTTTGGTACTTTTTTTTTTTTTTGGAGAAGTTCAATTATTATTTTGGGTCTTTCAATTTTGGTACTGAGCTTTGTCTCTGATCTGAAATTAAAACTATTATTTATCTTATGAGAAGAGAGTCAAAATCCAAGTTGTTTTATTGATTAACAACTAATAGTTATGAGTTTTGATCTCAAAACTACCTTTGATAAAAAGAAAAATCGAGTATAATCTACTAGATCATATGATTATTAATTTCCGTAGTATGATTTTATAAATGATACATTATATACCAATAAGCTTAATTTTGTACAAACCTAATACTATCAAGGCTTTTTCTTTTTTTTCTTTTTTTAAAGCCTAAATGGGAGACCGTCTATATAAATGACATAAGTAGTTGAGAAGCCAAGCCCTAAATCTAAAAATGGATCCAATGAACCAAAATTCAAATCCGAATCTATTTATAATCATTTATATCGTATTTGGATTATCATATTCAACTTGTCAATCCATATAGGATTAGCATCAAATTCGAGGTGGCTTTAAATTGGATTTCTTAAAAATGTA
Source organism: Purshia tridentata (assembly GCA_003254885.1). NCBI lineage: Eukaryota > Viridiplantae > Streptophyta > Magnoliopsida > Rosales > Rosaceae > Purshia > Purshia tridentata. The sequence goes on along the minus strand of QANT01005588.1, from coordinate 7,725 downwards.
GACATGAATAAAATTTTGTTAGTTTAGTATCATTCATTTCTTGCATATATATGTATTTTATATTTTTTTACTTTGAGTTGTGTTTTTAGTTTATGTTTATTTGAGGGCTAATTCACCCATACGAGCTTGTAAAAGCTTTATCAGCATTTTTTTACATTTTTTTTTCATGTTTTGTTCTTCTATAGTTGCTATTAATTTTAAAATTTAATATCTGTCTTTGAATTTCATACCAAACAAGTTTTTAAATTATAAAAACTAATATTTAAAAAATAAATCTTAAATTTAGAAAATAATTTTGTACTAGAATACCAAGCAGGGCCTAATTGCTCAATGATTTCAGAAATTGAAATTTTATTGTCCTGCTAACTGAGTAAACCGCTAGGATGTACTGGTAGCAACTATTCAAAGACTTTAGGGTTTAGAACTTCAGATCTTGGTGGTATGGAATAGATTGAGCATATAAAGTAGAAATTTCTGTTATGATCGAAGAAAAATATGGGCTTGTTAGGAAAACAGGAGTGCAGAATATCATATAGAAGGAGAAGATAATCTAGCTAGCTAGGCTGTACTTTATATAGTATTACAAATATTACTTTATTGTTATATTTGAACAATAAGGCCTCGTTTGGTACATATAATAGTATTAGATAGTATTAAATCGTTTTTTAAATGCATATGAATTTAGTCATTTATCTTATCTAATAGTATTCTATGCACCAAATGAGACCTAAATATACTAGAGGTTAAATGGGATATGCTTATCTAATTTATTCTTTGTTTTATTCCTTAAATTCATTAGCGTACACACTTCTGGTCCTTACAGAATCAGGACTCTCATGAGTCCTCTAGGCTTTTGTCTATCTTTGTTTGCTTCTTGTCATTTTATAATTTTATAATTATTTCTGATTCACATAATTTGTTTGTAGATATGCATGCACCAGATATTGGGTTGATGCAATATGCTGACAATGGATGCAGGAACTCAAGTATTTAAAATCTGAAGCAGTCTGATTGGAACTACCTTACTCAGGTTTGATTCAAAACTATTAGCTCTGTTGTGTCTTAGAAAATTGCATTTTGATTAATTAATGCCCTTAGTCCTATGCTAAATGACCATTTCTAGCAGTTATGAGCCAATAATTTCTCTCCCTCTACTTCTTTATTCTAATTTTATGATTGTTTTTGTGCAATTAACTGGAATTGTATCAATGGTCATGATTAATTGGATTTATGTCTGGTATGATAATAGCATCTCCAACATAGGTAGCAAATACATGGTATTATAAGAGCATCTCCAACAATTGCTACCTCAATTTACCGTGCTACATAGGAAAAATATACTCCGATAGCCTCAGTGAATTCACTCTTCAAACTGGAGATTGAAGGTCAACTCTTCAAATTTGAAGAGTGGGATTGGCTCTTCAAACATTAAAAAATTTATTTTTAATATAAATAACTCAAACAACTATATTTAATAATAAACAAAAAAAGATAGAAAATAATATATTAATGAGATTTGAAGAGTTTGTTGGAGTGAAAAAATTTTAAGTAGCAAATATCACTCTTCAAATTGTCACATGAGTCAGCAAAGTCCAATTTGAAAAGCTTGCATATTCTCTTGGAGATGCCCTAAGAAGGCTCCTTTTTAAGTTGAATGAGGTGAGTTTTTAAGATCGATGCTGTGTCCTCATTCATAATTTATTATAATTACTGCTTGATTTGTGTATTAATTGAGTGCCATTTGGTCCAATTTTTCATATAGAACAGATCGAAATGGTTGCTCAATGATAATGACTCTATATTGGCCTCAAGTCATGCCATATGGCACAAGTATATTGAACATAGACCCACCACTAATAGCCCTTTGTAGAGTTAGTATCTTCGGAGTTCAGAATATATGATGCCTATTTCATTTGCCTTCAATCAGATTCATAAATTCTTTGTGCACTTCTGCTTTCAACTGAAAAATAATAGAATAGAAAAGAAATTACTTATCAAATGTATAAGTACTTGTGTATCAACAGGCACATATATATATAGGATCTTTCTCTTGGCGGAATAAAATTTGTAGACAAACTGCAGAATAAGAGTGCAAAGAGAGGACTCATTGGCCAATGTAAGAGGAGCCCACTAATTGGTGTGAGAGCTCCCTTTATTTTTCTGTAACGTCTCTCCGCAGAAGAGAAGGATCCTATATATATATCACATAATATTTTCAATAAAAGGCAAAAGGATTACACGATGGAAGGATCATGTTTTTGTTTTTTTCGTTTTGCAAAAAACCATTAAAGCTAGATTGGTTGACTTGTGACTTGGAAATAATTTGATTGTCACTCACTATAATTTTTAGATTTGTTGTCAAATATCAAAATTGTTAATAAAAAATTATCACTCACAATAGTTTTTGAATATCCCGTTACAATCCCAAACGGAGTCTAAAGTATGGTTAACAATTTGACCTTTGAAAATATGTGCTCCAAACTTTGCTGGCCATATTACTCCAACACAATAATAAAAATAAAAAATGTTAATGAAGTTATTACTCCAACGGTCCAACCCAATAAGCATGACGCTGTCCAGTAGTAAACCGAGTCGATTAAGAAACCATCCAATATTAAGTTATTATTTGATTGATTAGTAATTTAGTACTGATCGATATTTGAAGTGATTCGAAAACAAGCAAAGGAAATTTGACCATTCACATTCACACCCTTTGGGACATGAATTTTTTTATATTTTTGGTCTGTCCTGTCGCTCAAAATGTCTCTTCTCATGTGGATCAATTTCAATAAAGCAACAATAAGAAACAANAAAGAAAAAAAAAAAAAAAAAAAAAAAAAAAAAAAAAAAAAAAAAAAAAAAAAAAAAAACCAGTAGTAGACAAGCTCCTTCTATTCTATAATCCATGTGATGAAGTATTTAAAGAAAATAAAAGAAATTAAGAATATTTTTTACGTAATCATAACAGCCATCATTAGCAGTTGGCCGCCTGATGTATTTAGTGGATTAGTTGTTCTTTCCTCATCTCCATGAATTGTAATTTCATCTAATTAATAGAAGGGTGCTGATTTAACTTCTCAACCTTTAATTCCTGTTTTACTTATAAAAATCAAATAAATAATTTCAAGCCCAACATCACTTGCTTATCTTTTAAATCAACCATATAAATTACAAGTAAAAATCTTCATGATACACAATTTAATGAATATAACGATTCATTCAGATCCAACAGTGAAATAGTTTTCATTCACTGATATGATTGTTAATTAAGATAGTACAAAACTAAATTTCATTATTGTTTATATATATACATTTAACGATTGGTCATGAATAAAGTAGTTATAAAATTATAGACATCTAAAATTATTAATAATAAGATCAAACAAGTGCCAAAATTATAGACGTGGGTCTTGACTTGTAGCATGTTAACTGTTTCTCTCTGTCTTGGATATGCCGGCCAGGCTTTCCTTTGATCCAGATCAACTGCCAAAATTCTGCCACGTCATCCACAGACCATTTCTTTGGTCATCAGTCATCACCTTTAAATTCATGTCCCTTAGCTCTACTGGCTTCACACATCGCCAAAAAACTCACCCAAAACTCGATCATTTGGTGAAATAGAAAATATTAGCCAAACTCCCTCTCCTAATAAGCTTTCATACTTGCACCTTTGAAGTTCAAATTCAAGTCCGACCCTGAAAGGTTCTCAAATTCACTTCAGAAAACTTTTGAGTAAGTATCTGAACACTTTTTTTTAAGAACTCGTCACTTTTGATTTTTGCAAAATTTCGTATTTAAAGCTTCAGTTTTACTTGAAACTAACTATACCATGATATTCTTCAAGAAAAATGCTTAAAATTAAGTTTTTGAATCACTAAAAAATGTTAAGAGACGAATAAGTTATGGCCGGCTCAAACAAGTTTTCTAGAATTTGGCGAAAATTTCCAGATTCTGGCAGTCCTATGAGTTTTTTGGAGGTCGGAAAATCGGGTTTTTAGTGCTCTTCACTATTTAATCTGTTTTAATGATTATATCTTGCTCTAATATTTTATCTAGTTTATATCTACCTTTATAGTGTGTTCTTATCAAGTCCTTACATATAGTGCACTATTATACTTGGTTGGTATTATTAATTTTTAAGTATTTACATATAGTGCACTATTATACTTACTTGGTATTATTAATTTTTAAGTATACAGGGGCTTTGTTATATATGCATGTTGTGGCCGTTATTCTGTACGTAAAGAGAATTGAACTTATGATTGAAAACTAGAACAACTTTCTTATGATTGAAAACTAGAACAACTTTGGTATTATGGACCTCAGTTTGTTGTGGCTATTATTTTGTAAAAAGTACAAAATTTATGATATACCACCGAATAATGTATAATATCTACTAAAAAGAAAAATATTATATTATTACAAAAATATACAAGTTAAATTGATTCTTTGTTAAGTTTCTTCTTGATTATGAACATTTTATGAGGCAATATTTATATCTCAGTTGTTATACTTATTGGATTAGTGTAACTCATTATGTTACACATTTACCATTTTCAGGTAATGAGTAAATTCATGGAGAATAGAATGAACGTTGTATTTAATTACAATAAAGGATGTCTATACATTCTATTTCTATTTTTAAATATATATTTAGTTTCACTTTGAAAGTCTTAAGCTTATGTATAAATAAACTTCTCTTGATAAATAAAATTTATTTTCTCAACTCGCGTAGCAAATATATGTGTCATATTTAATTATAATATTGACACTGAATTTGAGGGTGTAACACTCATTAACCCATGAAAGCAGAATTTGATATGGTTCACGGGTCGAATATGGATATGATCCAACCCCATGAACCTTGGAACTCATACTCGACTGTTGTTGAGTTCCCAAATCCGACCTCCAACCCTTTCCCTAAGCCTATTGAAAACCGGTTTGTAAACTTAGAACGGAGCGAACTCTCTAAGTGGGTGGAGCACATCACCAAGCAACTCATCGATGACTTGCCGGAAACCACCACCACCACTGCCACCACCGACACCTTGCACACAGCAACATCCGAGGACTATTTTGCTGGTACCGGCGACTTTAGTCCCACGAAAATCAGTGGGAGAAGCTATAATGGCAACACCAGTTGTGATGAGCATGACCACGAGCTCCAGTGGGGCAATGAGCTTCAACTCCATGCAGATAATAATAATAACAACAATAACATCAACAATGGAAGAGTTGCAAGAGGATTAAGCAAGCTAGACGAGCATGGCTTAACCCTAATAACCCTTCTTTTCGAATGCGCAGTTTCCATTTCTATTGACAACCTTGGTGAGGCCCATCGCATGCTGCTTGAGCTAACCCAGGTGGCCTCGCCATATGGGCCATCATGCGCTGAACGTGTGGTGGCTTATTTTGCAAAGGCCATGACTAGTAGGGTTATTAACTCTTGGTTAGGGATTTGCTCTCCATTGGTGAACTACAAAAGCATCCATAGTGCTTTTCAAGTCTTCAACACCATTTCACCTTTCATCAAGTTTGCACACTTCACTTCCAACCAAGCTATGCTCGAGGCCTTTCACCGCCGCGAAAGGGTTCACATTGTCGACCTTGACATCATGCAGGTATATATTGGTCTATAATACTTTTAAAATTTTCACCATACATTTATATTCTTAGAATTATGTTAGGTATAATAGATTCTAGTACCATACGTGTATACATACCCTACGCATATTGTAACAAAAATGTTGTTTCAAATATTATCTCTCTAATTTTAATGAGCACATGTTTGTTTTATATTTTTAGATTTCATTAATAACTCTCGTATAATCTTTTTTAATTTTTCTATTTTGCTTGATATTTTCAATTAAGCTTTTGATATTTCAATTAATATTCATATTTAATACCTTAACTAATTTGCACACAGGGTTTGCAATGGCCAGCCTTATTTCACATTCTCGCCACACGCACGGAGGGCCCTCCGCACGTGAGAATGACTGGATTTGGCACCTCATCGGAGGTGTTACTGGCGACAGGAAGGCAGCTATCGAACTTCGCAAAGCGCCTCGGGTTGTCCTTCGAGTTTCACCCCATTGTGAGTAAATTTGGCAATGTAGATGCTTCCATGGTGCAAGTACGGAGAGGAGAGACTCTAGCAGTGCATTGGTTGCAACACTCTCTCTACGATGCCACCGGACCCAATTGGAAAACAATGAGGCTCATTGAAGAATTGTCCCCAAGAATTTTCACATTGGTAGAACAAGACATGTCACATGGTGGGTCATTTTTGGACCGTTTTGTTGGGTCACTCCATTACTATTCCACCATGTTTGATTCACTTGAAGCATACTTGCCTAGTGACAATCCTAATAGGCACACAGTGGAGCATTACTTACTGTACAAGGAAATCAACAACATATTAGCAATAGGCGGGCCAACAAGAAGTGGGGAGGACAAGTTTAGGCAGTGGAGGAGTGAGCTTGGGGCTAGAAATTGCTTCATGCAAGTGGGCATGAGTGCCAATTCTATGGCCCAAGCCCAATTGATTTTGAACATGTTCCCTCCTAGTCATGGGTATAGCCTTGTGCAAGGAGATGGGACTATTAGGCTTGGGTGGAAGGATACTGGATTATATGTTGCTTCTGCATGGACTTGTTCTCAAGCTTCAAGATAGCATATGCCAATTAATTACAGGAATTTTTATATGGTCATATGTTTTTTTTCAAGTAAAGTAGTAATTCAACATGATCGAATTGATCTCTAAATTAAAAAGTTATACTTGTGTTATGAGTAGTTTGTTAATTGTGATTCAAACATATGGTTTTTTGGGAATTTTGCAAAGCGCCTTGGGTTGATCTAACATGTGAATTTCACTAACAATTCTTGTAAAAAATCTGAAATATCCACCTATTATGGTTAGAAATCTGAATATATCTTATAATTCTATTAATTGTTTTTATAGATGTATAAACATATAAACAGAATCCGCACAAAACAAAAAATAACTAAACGTTATACAACTAAACCATCCAAACAACATTCAATAAATTTGGAAGTACAAATTAATTAATTAATTTAGATTTCGACATCGCAATTTTATTTGAATTAAAATGGTAAACGAGATTTACAAACAAAATATTTGAGGCACACAAGAACCTTTATTAAGAAATTAGAAGTCTGGTGATCATTTCATGGGCACTTAGGGCCGCCTCGTTTAGTCTTCCAATTGTTGTAACATGGGCATTCTTCTTTGTGTCCATATGTGCCCGAGGGAACACACAAGCATTTCTCGCAGCACATGTTGCAGTAGAACAAGCAGGGCTTCTTATATGAAGTCGCTGAACACCGGTATTCACATGCTGCTGGGCAATCTGAGTAATCAAACTTAGATAGTGATGAAAAACACTTTTCCTTTTTCAAAAATTTAAAATTTTACATTTTATGAAGTAAATGAATTTCATCTCAAGTAATTAATGTTGAGCTCATAACATTTAAGCGAAAATCTAGTGTTATTGAATCTTAATTTTAGGGTAGATACAACAAGCAATACATTGGTTATTTATATTGTGTAGACAAATACAGTCTGTCAGATAAAATTGAAATAATGTTCCTGTAATAAATTGGTTGAATAGTTTTTTATTTTGGCAATTTTTTTTAAATAATATTCTAAAATTTAAACAATTCCGATTATTGAATTAGAGTGTCTTACTTTTTTTTTTTTTTTTA
>QANT01005586.1:0-37563 GCA_003254885.1 Purshia tridentata | reverse complement strand
CTAAACCTCTTCAAAACCCCTGATTGTGTGTGTGAATAGTGTTTGGTTTAATTGAAATTAGTTAAGGTAGTAATCTACACATCAATACTCTTCTCTGAGGGATCAACCTCGTTATTTGCATACTTTGCTACTTCGCGACTCGTGCACTTGCGAGTAAATTAGAGCTCTGATTTTAACACTTTATTTTGGCTCTAATAAAACATACAACATATATTACAAATTTACAAGTATGTAATAAGCAATAAACTATTATATATATATTATATAAAAGTTATAACATAAATATAAGTATTACGTTAATAACCTAATAAGTTAACAACCTAAACTAAACCTATTTCCTTTACAGAAGCCGCCACACACACACACACACACACTCTCTCTCTCTCTCTTTTCAGTGTGAGCAAGGCCTTCGGCCTCCAGATGCAGGAAACCATAAACGCCTCCCTTTTGCCCTTGAGCTCTTGATCTCCGCCGCCGGAACACCACGACCAGAGGTGATTCTCGTAGGAGTATACACCACTGTCACTGAGGTCTCCAAGCTCTTTCCATGTTCTGGGTTTTTGAAGATGTCAATTGCTTTTGTCATGAAATCTCGATGGAGAAGGCTGTGGTAGCATGGTAGGGGAGCTATAAGGCTGTGGTATTCTTGAATCTTGATGATGAACTCTGCCTAGCAAATAAAATTTTAATTTTAAAGCTTTTTTTTCATGGTATACAGAAATTGTAGGGGAAGAAGTTATTATATTAGTTGATTCAAAACTCTATTTTAATTGCTGTTTCTTGAATTTGTGTGTTTCAGAGTTCTTGTTTCTTGAATTTATTGTGAGTTTGGTTTTTTCTCAGATCTGTGTAAAAAAAAATTGGGGATTTGCTTAATAGGTCTTCAACAAAATTTAATCCAAATTGAGGTTTATGAGGTGTGCTGCAAAAAAAANAAAAAAAAAAAAAAAAACAAAAAAAAGGCTAGGCGGGGATTTGGGGCGGGTTTGGGGGAGCCAATCCCCGGCGGGGTCAGAGGTGGGGAAACCCCGTTTAAGAATCCGGGGAAATGGGGCGGATTCGGGGATTACAAAAATTTCGGGGACGGGGATGGTATTGGTAAACCCGGCCCCGCCCCGCCCCGTTGCCATCCCTAGTCATCCCCTCCTTATGTCAGATAGAGGGAAGACTTTTGCGCACCTAACACTTGAGTATATATCCCTTGGAGAACGTGCATTTAAGACTGACGCCGACATAACAGGATGAAGTCGACCCGACGTGCATCATTGACCGAACTGATTCGCAAGACTGACCTCGAGGGTTGTGCAGGTCCAGCGGGTTTGCTGTCGAGTCTACCCAATTTCTGAGTTCGGCTCGGTGCACATACGCGGCATGCAATCACTTCTGCCTGGGTCAATGGTCAACGTGATGGACAGGGGACAGGTGTCAGCTATCCGATTGTGGGTAATATGGATGCCGATCCGAGCATCAACAGAAGTCCCCCAGCTATCTAGGCAAACCCGAAGTGTTTGCCTGAATAGCTGATCTCTTGGGTCCGAGCTCGGCAGGGCTGGATTGCGATCCTTGGTGTCCCATCTCCTCCGCCACGTGGCATTAAATGCATGGTGTGCAGTTCCCGATGGGTCAGAGCGTCAGACTCATTTATGGTTGCTGTAAACGAGTTGGAGTAAACTGTCGCTTCGGTTGTCAACCCATACGCGTTAGACAGGTGGCGCGATCTGACGGTGTGACCTTTTGAATTCGAACGGCTAGGATGTGCCGAGTTCGGCTGTAAATAACCCCTCTTTTTTTTTCTTTTTTTTTTCTGAAACTCACAGTTGTTTGAGCTGTCGTCGTTCCTCTGCGAAATTGCTGCGAAACCATCTTTGATCTTCCCGTTGCATAGACAGTGTTCGCAAGATCTCTGTTTTCCAGAAACTGTAAGTTCCTATCATTTTCACTCATTTTCCTTCTTCTCTTCTTGTTTTTCTGCATTTTCTGGGTTCGGTGAGGTTCCTTGTGTTCTTTCCTTAAGTTTGTAAAAGATGTCTTCAGATTCTGAGTTCGAAACTGGTTCCAGTGAGGCTTTCGAGGGTGAGAACGGGTCTGGAACGTCACGTACGCAGTCCGAAGAATGGGACGCTGCGATAGAGAGTGCTCGGCTCGGTTTCACAGGGAGGCGATCTGGTCTCCTAAGAGAGGAAGTGACTTCGGCCTTTCCCCAAAGGGCTTCGATAGTTGTGCTGGATTCAGATGGAGAAAGTGATAGGAGTCCCCAGGGTCACAACCGAGCCGATGGAGATAGCTCTGAGGGGTAGGATGAAGGGCAAAACGAGAGGACCATCTCGGAGGAGGCTAAAGAGAGAGACCGAGGAGGAGAAGCCTCGACTTCTGTTAGAGCGTCAGCGGTGGATCCCAAGTATTACGAAGAGTGGGCCTGGAAAGCCGACACGATTCCCAACGAAATGCAAGAGTGGGAGATTGGGGAGATGCGCACTCGGTTCCGTATCCCCAGGTCTGTTCTCATGGAGCTCCTTGCTGAGGGTGAGAAGCCGAGCCGACCCCCGTCAGGTTGGGTCACTCTCTATCCCGAGATGATGGAGAATGGGGTGAGGCTTCCCCTCCATCCGTTTTTGCAGAGGTGGTTGGCCGTGATCGGGCTTGCACCTCATCAACTGAACCCGAACGTTTACCGGGACATACTTTCCATGCACATTTTGTGGCATGAGGTGAACGGTCGCGAGCTGCATCTGGACCATCTCATGTATTGCTACGGGTTGAGGACGAAGAAGTCCGAACGGGGGTTCTACAATCTTCAGGCGACTGGTAAGAAGTTGATAGAAGGAAACCCTTCGAGTCAGAAGCATTGGAAGAAGAAGTATTTCTTCGCTTCTGGCAACTGGGAGTTTGCCGACCTGGACAACCCTCCGGAACATCGTGTTCCGAGATGCTTTAGGGAACCAGGTAGACTTAGGAATCCGATCCGAACCCAGATCACTCAGCATTTCATCACATACATATGTATCGTTATTTATATACGTTTTTCGTTCTCACTTTTTAACTTCATTTTTGTAGTCCTGTGGGGGAAGTGTAGCCTGACCGCAGAGCGCTGAGCCAAGCTTATGAAAGTACAAGACCAGAGCTCGCTTAAGAGGTCATCCGCGAGTCTTCTCGGTGGAGCCTTGATTGGGTCGAGCGGAATCAGCTAGTTCGGGCCAAAGCGAGATCCCCATCTTGCTCGATCAATGGGTTTGGACAGAGGAGACCCAGAAGCTAGGGCTAAGCTGAGGGCCCTTAGCAAAGCGGGGGCTGAGAAGGCCGCAAGGAGTGACTCGCGGTCTGAGACACCCAAGACAACCGGGAGCCAGGGCTCGGCCCAGACCTTGAAGGAGAAAGAGAAGGAGAAAACTGCTATTCCTTCCTCCGGCCTTTTACTTCCCCAGCAGGGGCTCGGTTCAACCAGGGCCGAGAAGAAGAAAGACACCGGGCTGAGCGAGCATAGAGAGAAGAGGAAGGACTCCGGCCCGGCGGAGGAGCCGAGAGAGAAGAGGTCCAAAAGCGGACCCGAGCCAGAGGGAAGTGATCATCCCAAAGTGGCCTTCTTCACTGAAGCCAGGGGGTTCGGGGAGTGCGTGAGTACCCTCCTTACCCCAGGCTTTTATAAGAACAGGCTTTGGGATGGGATCGCTAACCCTACCCTTGAGTACAAGGCCAGAGAATGCAGCAAGCAGGCTGTCTACGTAAGTATTCGCCGAACTGAGCCTTTGACCAGACTCTTCTCTCCATCGTTTGACATGTAATTTTTGTTTTCAGCTTGCTGCCATGCAGCACAACCTGGCTATGGCAGCTATCACTTCGGGTAGCACTGTTCGGGCCTTCCAGACGAAGGTTCGGGAGCAGCGGGAGGCTGACGAGAAGCTGCAGGCTGAACTCAAGGTTGCCGAGGCGAAGGTGGTCTCTGAGGGGGCGAAGGTGAACGACCTCCGCGCACGGACGAGGGCATTGGAGGCTAAAGTGGAAGAAGGGTGCCTCGCTCTTGAGAAGGCCGAGCGTCGGGTTGCGGATCTCTCCAAGCACAACTTGGAGCTTCAAAGCCAAGTCTTGGCGGTTCAGAGGAAAGCTCAGGATGACATTGAGCAGGCTGCTGAGGAGGCTCGGGTCGATGGGCACTTCGATCTCATCGAGAGGCTCCAAGAGGAGCGTCCGGAGTGGGACCTCAGCTTCATTACTAAAGCTGAAGGATCCGTTCTGATCGCTGCTGCTGAGGGTACCGATGCTGGGCAGGGTTCGGCGCTAAATGCCAGTGGTCCTCCTTCCTCGGAGCCGAACACCGATGCTGCTCCGAAGTGATCCCCCACTGTTTTGTTATCTTTTTTTTTTTGTGTTCCCCTTGTCCGACTTGTGGATCGGGGGGAAAGACGTTTGTAATAATAAAATTTTTTTTCTTTTTGAATCCGATATTTTTTCTTTTCCCAATCAGTTTCCAAGTGTTTATTTTCCGTTCTGACCTACCTAACTAACTTTAAAATGACGATAATGACAAACTTGGCCCTTTGGACAATGGAACGTATAATAACAACTTGGATTGCCTTGGAAGAATAGGAAAATTTATGGACCTCGTCTAGTCTGTAGTTTGCCAATTGGGGGTTATCTGAAAACGTCTCGGTTCGGACTAGGGTGTTTAGAGGACCTACTTGGTCTGCAACTTGCCGAGCGAGTGTCGTTAGAAACCGCGTTGGCTCGGACAAGGACTTTTAGGGGCCTTAGCTGGTCTATTACTTGCCGAGCGAGGGTTAGTGAAAACCACGTTGGCTCGGACAACCGCGTTTAGGGTTTTTGGGACAAACATTTCTGGTATGAATAGGGAATGTACTCAAACTTGCATGCAACTGATTCAATTTACAATGTGGTTGGAACTGAGGTGGTTTATATGTTATCGATCCGATCCCCCAATATTTGTCAAAAAAAAAAAACAAGTGAATTGAGGTAGGGGTTACTGGTAGTAAGCCTTTAAGTGTTCAGCATGCCAGGGGAATTTTTTAGGTTTTCCATCGAGACTGGCGAGGCCATAGGTTCTGAGTCCGATCACCTTGGTTACTCAGAAAGGTCCGTCCCAATCCGGGTCAAAGGCGCTTCTTTTTACTTCCAAAGGGTTCTTCCGTATGACCAAGTCCCCGGCTCGGAATTGCCTTGGTCTAACTCTTTTGTTGTAATACTTGTTTACTTGTTTCTGATAATTTGCTTTGTAGAGGCTAGCCTTGGCACGCCTCTCTTCAATCAGATCCAAGTTAAACAGGAGTCGTTCGCCATTGAGGTGCTAGTTGTAAAGATTAGAGCATAGCGAAGGTGTTCCCATTACTACGGGGGTGACTGCTTCACCACCGAAGGCAAGCGCAAAAGGTGTTTCTTTGGTGGAGGTCCGATGGGTAGTTCTGTATGACCAAAGTACTTCTGGTAAGAGTGTGGGCCAGTTGCCTTTGGTCGCGCCGAGCTTGGATTTAAGAGTCTTCTTGATTATTTTGTTAACGGCTTCAACCTGCCCATTCGCTTGGGGGTGATATACCAAAGCGAAGCGAAGGTTGATGTTGTAGGTAGCGTAGAAGCCTCTGAATTCCTTACAGTTGAATTGTTTCCCATTGTCTGTGATGATCGTATGAGGCACCCCAAATCTGCATATGATGTTCTTCCACACAAAACTGATAATTTTCTCCGCTCGGGTACTTCGCAAAGGCTCTGCTTCTCCCCATTTGGTGAAATAGTCCACGGCAACAATTGCCATCTGGACTTGGCCGCGGGCCATAGGTAGTGGGCCGATCAGATCAATCCCCCACTGAGCGAAGGGCCATGGACTAAATATAGGAATGAGCTGCTCGGGGGGCATAGTGGATGCTGGGGCGAACTGCTGGCATTTGATGCAGGCGCGGGCCGTTGACAACGCATCTTGGTGCAACGTTGGCCAAAAGTAGCCCTGTCTGATTATTTTGTATGCCAAGGTTCTTCCCCCAACATGATTGCCACACGTTCCCGTATGGATTTCCTCCAGGATAGATCTCCCTCTCTCGGGTGTTACGCACAGCAAAAATGGTAAAGTGAAGCTTCGCTTGTAAAGTTTCCCTTCGATGATGATGAACCGAGCCGATCGTCGCCTAATCTTCTGGCCCTCTATCCTGTCTGTTGGGAGTGTCCCTGTCATTAGATAGGCAGTGATGGGAGTCATCCAGCTTGGGTCTGCATGGGCCACGAGATTGATCTGCTCATACTCAGTTATGGCTGGCTCATTCAATACTTCTACCAAAATCTTCTTTGAACATCCAACGTCTGTGGTTGAAGCGAGTCTAGCTAAGGCATCGGCTCTCATGTTTTCGGACCTCGGGATCCTGCTGATGGTGTAGTTCTCGAATCCAAGGAGTAAATCTTTGACTTTGGTCAGGTAAGCTGTCATACTCGGATCCCTTGCCTCGTAATCCCCCAAGATTTGGTTTACAACCAACTGTGAGTCACCGAAGACGTCTAGATGGTTGGCTCCCATTTCTCTTGCAAGTCAGAGCCCGGCGACAAGCGCTTCGTACTCAGCCTCGTTGTTGGTGGTTGAGAAGTTGAACTGCAAGGCATATTCTAGCTCGGCTCCTTCGGGGGAGATGAGCACTAGCCCGGCTCCGCATCCAGTAACGTTGGCCGATCCGTCCACATACACAGCCCAAGACAAAGGGTTTCGTCCATCATTGGATGGACAAGGATTTTTCAGGCCTGGATTGGACTAGTTTGGGTAGCTCGGTTCGGATCCTGTGGATTCACAAATGAAGTCCGAGATTGCTTGGGCCCGGATCGACATTCTGGGCTCATATGATATGTCGAATTCCCCCAATTCAATGGCCCACTTTATGAGTCTCCCCGAAGTCTCGGGTTTGGAAAGCACCTGTCTCAGGGGCTGATCTGTCTGCACAACGATGGCGTGGGCCTGGAAGTATGGCCGAAGCTTCCGAGCTAAAAAGATCAATGCCAATGCGAATTTCTCCGGTCTTGGGTACCTTGTCTCAGCGTCTAGCAACGCTTTGCTAGTGTAAAACACCGGGTGTTGTTGTCCATTCTCTTCACGGATCAAGACTGAACTTAGAGCTGCATCCGAGACGGACAGATAAACGAACAATTTTTCTCTGACCTCTAGTTTGGATAAGATAGGTGGCTGTCCCATGTGATCTTTCAAATCTTGGAAGGCCTGCTCGCACTTGGGAGTCCACATGATGGTCTTGCCTGCGCCCTTTAGTGCTTTGAAAAAGGGTAAGCATCTATCTGTAGACTTGGATATGAACCTGCTAAGCGCAGCGACTCGACCGGTCAGGCTCTGGATCTCTTTCTTGGTTTTGGGAGATCTCATGCTAATGAGGGCCTGGATTTTTTCTGGGTTCGCCTCGATCCCCCTCTAGCTTACCACATATCCCAAAAAATTTCCAGATTCAACCCCGAAGACACATTTTGCAGGGTTCAACTTCATCTCGTATTCTTTCAGGACGCCAAACATCTCAGACAGGTCTCTGACATGATCATCTGCCTTGACACTTTATACTTTTTACTAACATGTCGTCGACATACACCTCGACGGTTCGTTCGATGGATGCCCTGAACATGTGGTTTACCAAACGTTGGTAGGTGGCCCCCGCATTTTTCAGTCCGAAAGGCATCACCTTATAATAATAGGTTCCCCGATCGGTGATGAATGAAGTATGCTCTTGGTCATCCTTGTGCATTAGGATATGGTTGTATCCTGAGTATGCATCCATGAAGCTGAGGAGTTCGTGACCGGCGGTAGCATCTACCAGTTGATCGATTCTGGGGAGGGGGAAACTGTCCTTCAGGCATGCTTTGTTCAGGTCGGTGAAGTCGACGCACATTCTCCACTTTTCGATGTTTTTCTTGACCATGACCACGTTGGCTAGCCAGTCCGGATAATGAACCTCTCTGATGAAGCCATTTTTCTGCAGCTTCGATACTTCTTCAGCCATGGCCGCATATTGGGTGGCGTCGTACGCCCTTCTCTTTTGCTTGATCGGCCTGAGCGCGAGGTCAACATTCAGTTTGTGCGTAATGACTTCCGAGGATATTCCCGGCATGTCATCGTACGACCATGTAAAAACTTCAACATTTGACTTGAGAAAGGCGAGCAGATTTTCTTTCTGAACCAATCCCAATTTAATCCCTACCTTAATGAGCCGATCTGGTCGGTCGTCAGAAATCCGCACCTCCTCCCAACTTTCTGCTGTGGAAAGTTTGGCAGGATTCGGCTCATCTGTCATGATGGCCACGTTATTTGTGCACGATCCGGTCGGTTCGGATATGATGTTCATTTCTTCAGCCTCACCGACGTTTTGCTTCTGTTTGCTGGACGCTGCGTAACACGTTCGTGCCGAGCATTGGTCACCCCTTATTATTATGCAGCTTTCTCCTACCGGGCACTTGAGTAGAAGATCGGCGTAGTGGACAATACAGTTCAGATCGACCAGCGCGGGTCATCCTAAAATAATATTGTACGCGGATGGCCTGTCGACTACGACGAAGCACACCAGGCAGGACTTTTTCAGGGGGTTCTGCCCAGTGAGAGTGTAAGATTGATGTGTCCTTTGGGTTGAACTACTTCACCGCCGAAACCTATCAGCGCCGACGTGTCGATCTCAAGCTGTTCATCCTTGAGACCTATCTTTTGTAAGGCCGAGTAGTAGAGCACGTTTACGGCACTTCCCCCATCAACAAATGTTCGTGCCACAGTTATCCCTTCGACTTCCGCCACGATGACCAGGGGATCGTAGTGGGGACGGACTAACCCTTGTCTGTCTTCGGGCTCGAAGTTTATGGGGGTCTAATCCTGACGTTGTTTTTTGGTCCCCTCCACTTCTTCTGTGACGACAGAAAAGGAACCATGGGCATGGCTAACCCGACGGACGTACCTCTTTTGAGAGCGGTTGGAGTGACCAGCTGGGGAGGGTCCGCCACCGATGGAGGAGACATTGGCGTTCCTCACTTCGTCACTTATCACCAGCTCTGCAGTGTTGGGCTGATGACCCTTTTTGGCTCTCGTCAGAAATTGGGGAATTTTACCCGCTCGGGCAAGGGTTTCTACTGCGTCCCTAAGGGCATAGCAGTCGCTCGTTGTGTGACCATGGGCTTCGTGGTACTTACAGTAGACACCTTCCTTGCGAAACTTTGGAGGTACCCCCTTCATCTTCCTTGGAACAGGAAGCTCGGCTCCGATCTTTTCGTAGATGAGCTCGATATCGGTATTCAGGGGGGTGTACTCCGTGAACATTACTTCCCGAGGTGCTCTTCCGCCGCTGGAACTCGAAGCTTTGTACTTTTTTGGAAATGGCCTACTTTCTTCGGTTCGGCTTTCTCTCCTTTTGCTGCTCTGGTTGGTCCCAAGGGCGTCTACTCGACTTTCCCATTCTTCAGCCCTTGCCCATTTGGTAGCCTCGGCTGAGAGCTCGTCGTACGAGGTCGGGGGGTTTCCTCATCAAGTGAGATCGGAGATTGCCGGCGCGCAGCCCCCGCATCAAGCAGTTGCACGCAGTTTTATCGTCGCAATCTCCACATTTGGTGTATTCAACGTTGAATCTTATGAGGAATTGTTTCAGGGACTCCCCTTCCCACTGTTTAACGAGGGATAGGTCGTCGAGATTATAGATGCGGTCCAACATGACCATGTATCTAGCCAAGAACATCCTTCGCAGCTCGGCGAAGGTGTCGATGGAGTTCGGCCGTAGAGATGGAACCAGGCTCGAGCCAGTCCTCTGAGCGTGGAAGGGAAGATTCGACATTTTGTTGCCTCGGATGCACCCTGAGCCTCCATCGCATATCTGAAATTGTCCATGTGGTCTTCAGGGTCTTTGGACCCGTCGTATTGCTCGATTTTGGGGGGTTTAGTATCCCTGGACACTTCCACATTCAAGATGCGCCGCGTATAGGGAAGGGGTAACTCCTCGTCAAGATTGGCTCTACTTGCTTGCCCTCTTCCCCGCTCGACTTGCCCAATCCTGTCATGTACTGTCCGGATTTGATCGTTAACCAAATCCCGGACAAGGGCGTTTACGTCCTGTGGAATCAGTGCAGGCACCGTTTCGGCCGTATCCTCCGCTCGGATACCTAGTCTCTGGGAGGCTAGCAGACGGACTCCCAATCTCTGCGAAGCGGGGGGACGTTCGGTAGGACGGCGAGGTGCCTGCAACCTTTCATGGACCGATCTCTTGCTCGGCATCGTACGTCCGGAGGATTCTTCAACTCGGTCCCTTCGGATTCTTCTGGGAGAGTTTGGTTGACTGCTATCACGGTCGGTAGATTGGGGTGTGTTCCATTCTGTCTCGGGTACCGACCCATGAAAACTGCTCTGTTCGGGCGTGCTCCTAGTCCTACCTTCTTTTCTGGCATATGCTGCCTTTTTTTGTGAGAGAACGAGGCGAGCATCTAGGAAGTCCATTTGTTCCTCCAAAGGCATGTTGTGGAAGCCTGGAAATATCCCCCCTTGCTCTTGTAGAGCTGGATGGGAAGCAATGTCGGCGGGGGTGATCTGCCTCTATCGACGCTCGGAGTTGCGTTCTGGCCTTGGTCGACTGGTCCCTGGGCGTAACCCAAAGCGGTCAGCCAATTCCAGTTGTAATCTATGCCGACGCAACTCGTCTTCCTGATTTGCTTGCTTCTGCATCAGCTCAGCATTTTTCTGCAGCAGTTCGTTCTCAGCCAGCAAGTGACGCTGGGTCTCCTTTAACAATTTGTTGGCTGTCTTGGCTGCGCCAGAAGTTTTTACTTTCTTCCCCTCATTGGGGGTCCTGGGTTCCATAGGGGGAACTCTTTCTGAAGCCCTTGATTGAGAAGGGGTATGATGGCTTTCTCCGCTCATGACCGAGACGAAAGGGTGGACAAGAAGGTGATGATGAAGAGGTAGTTTGCACGGTGACTAGTCAAATTAAGCCCCGTTTTCCACAGACGGCGCCAATCTGTTGATGCAAAAAACTGGAAGTCCTTTGAAATCAACGTAGATGGGGGAGGATTAACTTGATCCTGTACCTTTGTCTTCGAGCTTGACGATTCCTGCAAAGGAAAGAAGAAACAAGGGTGGAACTCACACCAGTGTGGTGTTGGCTAACGATCCTCCGATGCCAAAGTCAGGAGGATAATAAGAACCCAGATGATCCCAAGGGCTAGGCTTGAGATTGATTCCTAAGGGTGTATGATCTTTGTATATGTCCCCTGTATCTTTATTGTGTGTTTTTTCGATGCTTTGAAACTGGAAAAATGAGCTATTTATAGGCAAAGTCCCAGATACCTGCATGGATCTGAGCGGTTGTCACTGGGCCACGTGGTGGCATCTGTGTCGTTCACCTCATCCACTTGGCTACTTGATCATTAAATGCATGCATAGTGGATGGGTGAAGGGAGAGGCAACTGTCAGGTCATGCCCCTTCTGTGTCAGATAGGGGACTTTTGTGCACCCAACACTTGAGTATATATCCCTCGGAGAATGTGTAATTCAGATCGACGCTGACTTAATCTGCATGAGACCGACCCGATCCGAATCACCACCGAACTATCCCGTGAAACCGACCTCGAACGCTGGGTAGATGAGACGAACTGTGACTGAATCTACCGGTCTCTGAGTTCGGCTCGGCCATACATACTCGGCATGCAGTCATTCCTTGGGTCAACGGTCAATGCGGCGAAAAGAGGACACGTGTCGGACATCCGTTTGTAGAAAATATGGATGCCGATCCGAGCGCCAACAGTACCCCCGGCCCCGCCCCGCCCCGTTGCCATCCCTATCTAGCAGTAGTCAGCTTTGAAAGTGCATACACCATTATCAATGTCTTCGGCTATGGCGGGGGCAAGAAGGTGCAACACAAAGATTATAGGGAGAATGAAAAAAATTAGATATCTTGAGGCACTTATTATTGTTGTGCTTGATTTCAGTAAGTTCAAGCCAGAAGGTGTGTCTTATAGCAAAAAAAAACATTGTCTTTGAATAGTATTCTTATGTATTGCTTCTGTGTTTAATCATCTACCCCTTCTGGACTCGCAAAAACCTTCTAGATATATTGCTTTTATGTTTGAAAATTCTAGTCCACAACCAGAAAAGTTACATGCAAGTGGGTTTCTTGGAATTTTACTATTTCTTGATCTAATGGGGCTGCTCTAATTAATTTGACAGATGAGGACATTGATTATTTGGATAAGACCTTGACTAGCTACTAGCCTATGGCCCCAGATGGTACATTGGTACCTGCCAAGCATATTACTGGTTTTGTTTGTTATCGGAAAGCTGTAATCAAGTTTGCAAGTGGGTTGTGTTTTTTTCCTCCTTAAGCAGTAAGCATAAGCACCGATACTTCAAGGCGAGACCTTGACTTGTTTAGTGTGGCAGCTGGCCTAAACAAGAGAACTTTTGACTCTTGAGTCTGAAGAAACTCCTTGTACTAGGCTAGCCGTTGGTTGTAGACTTGTAGTCTGCTTAACCACTCAGACTTGTCAATACAATTTTTGTTTGGGGGTCAACC
Source organism: Purshia tridentata (assembly GCA_003254885.1). NCBI lineage: Eukaryota > Viridiplantae > Streptophyta > Magnoliopsida > Rosales > Rosaceae > Purshia > Purshia tridentata. Next base: position 25,051 of record QANT01005586.1, on the reverse strand, counting down.
ATTAAGAACTGTTGACTACAGAATAATATATACGTTTTATTAGATTGGAACTCATCAGTTTTTTTTTTGTATTTCATATTTGTAGGAGCTAATTTAAGATTGATTTATACTGATTGACTCCTATAATGATGCAAGATAAAATACCTAAAAAATCAAAGTATACCTAAAGCAATTTAATGATAAAGATTAAAAATTATAAAAAAAAGAAGAAGAGAGAAATGAATAAAATAAAAATACAATATAAGGAATGTACTTAAAGAAAATACCTAAAGAAATACCTAAAAACAAGTACCAAAAGTTTTTCAAAAAAATGAATGTACCTTAAGAAAATACCTAAATAAAGCACTTAAGAACAAAACCTAAATAAAGAAGGGGTGGGATCTAAAACAGAGGGGATGAACAGGTTCGATCGCGGGGATTAAAAATGTTCACGATGACGTTCAATATTTATTTTCTCCTAGACTTGTTTCCTTCTTTTCTTCTTTTGGTGTTTGTTGCAAGGGCGGCAGTAGCAGGGACGGCGGCAAAAGGGACAAATTTCCGATGATGGCATTTGCTCTTTGCGCGGGTGGTGGTGAATGGTGACGCTATCTGTTGGGTTTGGTGTGTTTTTTTGGGTGTGTCAAGCATATTGTTGGGTATGATTTGGAATATTTGTTGGGTTTTAATAAGGATAGTTTAGGAAACATGTTGGTTGAATTAATGAATTTATAAATAAAAAAGGTATATTGTATATACTGATAAAAAAAATTTGGTACACCCAAAATAATTTAGGCTTGTCACTTAATTTATCTGTTAGCATTGAAAGATGAAGCAGGATTCGATGGAGGCCTTCGAGGGGAGATTTAAGAAAGGAGATCCCTTAGCGTTAAATACAAAGCTTGGAGATTGACAATGCTTCCAATCCTTGACTTGCTGCTATGCTGCTCCAAGAATATCTTTAAACATGGTTGCACATCAAGATGCTATTAGTCTTTTGGCTTGCTAAATTAGCCTTAATCAAATGATGTTTATTCTAGCTTATTCCAACTACAACATGCAACTTTCGGAAACTATGATATTAAGGACAAATATTTCAGCCATTTTCTGCTAAAAACAAACCAAAACAAAAAAAAAAAAAAAAACAAATTACAAGCCTAAATATCTGATAACATATTATGTGTTCCATACTGAGCCATTAGCGAGGATATGGTTCAGTAATATTTGAAGGCTCATTTTTTGTAACATACACAGAGCTTTTGGATTTATCTGATGACTCTATTTGTACCGATCCTAATATGTCTGATCCATTGCTAATTTGCATACAAAATGCAGGTTGTGTGGGTACTGCGAGAGTGAGGGACTGGCTATTAAGCATAGAAACAAGTGAAGCCATGGTTGGTCTGTTAACCAAATTTTCTTGGACACATAGTAAACCAATGTGGATGCATCTCATCGTTTCAATTCCTGAACATGTCGTCAACATGGGGTCTATGATATTTGGAACTGTATCCTCCCTCCAATTTCTCCAAGCCTATAAATTTTTTTGAAAATGTTAAAAAAGTATATACTACTTAATTTCCCTTCTTTGAGGCTAATGGTAGAATGTACCAACTTAATTATTTTCTTACTCACATAGCTTAGAAGGTCTTCTTCATTCTCACCATTTCGGAAACTACCAATCTTTTTACCACTAACAATTTCAAGAACTAAGACGCCAAAACTGAAGACATCCGATTTGACAGAAAAGCGTCCATGCATCGCATACTCTGGAGCCATATATCCACTGCATGATTGAGTTCAATATGTAAGTTTTTTGGTTTCCAAATGAGACCAAATCGTTAATTGGAGTTCGCTATCTTTCTTTATGAAACTTCTCTAAATTCTATTGCAAGGCAAGCACAAAAATGTAACTTAGATTACTATGTTTACTTACTAGGTCCCCACAATTGTCTTTGTATCTCCCTGGGTTTGATCCATGGTAAACAATCTTGCCATGCCAAAATCCGCAATTTTGGGGTTCATATCCTCATCTAACAGAATGTTGCTGGCCTTGAGATCTCGATGAATTATTCGTAGTCTAGAATCTTCGTGAAGGTAAAGAAGGCCTCGAGCAATGCCTCCTATGATTTTATAACGTGTTTCCCAATCCAAATTTTCATGATTGATTGGATCTATATATAATTTCATTAGTATAGAATATGATGATTCTTTTCATGCTAGTAAAATTTGGTGTAACATAAAAATCTATGACAAAGAACTATGAATTGTACCAAAAACGTAGAGTAGACATACCAAAAATGAAGTAATTAAGACTTGTGTTAGGCACATATTCGTAAATGAGGATTCTTTCTCCCGATTTCAAGCAAAAACCTAAGAGCCTTACTAAATTCCGGTGTTGAAGTTGAGCAAGTAACATAACCTCATTTTTAAATTCACGATCACCCTGTTCAGAATTCTTTGAGAGTCTTTTCACAGCTATATATTGTCCGTTAGATAGCATACCCTGAAAATTTTTAACGAAAAAAAAGAATTAAGGAAAACAATTGTTTGGTAATCTTTTTCTTGTGGAAGTCTTCGTCTTTGTTACCTTATAAACAGCTCCAAATCCACCTTGCCCAAGCTTATTTGCATCAGAGAAGTCATCTGTTGCAGATCTTATAGCTTCAAATTCATATTGCAACGATTCCACAATGTCAATTTCATCTGAATCGTCACCTGAAAAGGAACATATTAATTAGGAAATGTTCAAAAATATAAAATAAGATAAATAATGCATATTATACATCAGAGCGTGAGAATAAAACAGAGTTTAACTTACTTTCAAGTTTCACCTTTGGAGTCCTCCTCGCTCTTAAGAAGATGCATATGCTGCCGAGAAGCAGAGCGACGAAAGTAATCAGAACCACAATGATGATGATGATTTTTGTGTTACTCTTGTTTTCTGCAGAAAATCAAAAGGGTACTTTTCTTAGGGGTCAAACCCTGTGCCAAACAAGAAAATAAAGAAATATTAACTAATTGTAACCCATCCATTATGTTTAAGCATATGCATGGGTACCCTACCTTCCTTTTCTGGGGCTGGAGCTGAGGGAGTTAAAATATCTACTGGCGAATCAGCTGAAGAATGGTAGAAACTATAGTTCTCAAACCTTAAATTGCAACTGGGTTTAAGAACTCTGCCTCCATTTTTTCCGGGAAAACCAATAGAAACTTTTGAGATGGCATTTTTAAGACAATTACTGCAATTTTGCTTCTCAATATCTGGAGTGCACTGCACAAGTGCATATATTTTTTCACCTCCTGGGACAGATGCATGTGCCGCAGCATATTTCTTAAATGAAACCTCTGCTGCAGCTCTGTCACTTAAAATACGCAACAAGGGTGTAAGCACAAGCTGAAACTGCTCTGAATTATTTGCTCCATTTGGGCTAGGCAGAGGCTTGAATGGGTCCTCTTTTTCGATACCAAATATCGAGTTGTACGAGTACCGGACCATACAACGCTCGGCCCATATGATGGCTTCCTTTTGGTCAGAACAATTCTGAAAGAGAATGTTAATAGACTCGTTGAGGCAGCTTTGACATTCGCCCACCTCGAGGTCTCCTCTGCACAATGCAATTGCATTGACTTTGTTGGGGTTTTGTCCCAGAGATGAATTGTAAAAGCCGTAACTGATTTTGGTATCGTTGGAGAAGGAGTAGAGGAGGGTGTTGAGGTTTTGTTGGTAGAGGCTGCCATTAGTGTAGGTACCAATGTTGGAACCTCTCCAGCAGTAGTCAGCTGTATGAGTGCATGTACCATCATCTTGGGATGTGGAGGGAGCAAGAAGGTTTAAGATAATAGGAAGAATGAAGAAAAGCATTGATTTTGAGGAAGCCATTTCTGTTGCTCAGTTCGAAATTAACAACTTGTCTTCAATTCTAGCTTTAATGGAGTGGCGAGCTTGCATGTATTGTGCTTTGATAATCATCATCAAGTCATCAAGTCAACAACCCAATATAAACTGGAAAATAATAATAATAATAATAATAATAATAAAGAAAACACGCACTTTGACTATGCCTCCACTCTACCTATGGTCTCAGATCCTGTGCAGACAATTAACTTAAATTTTGGGTTTGTGGAAAAATACATGCTGACTATTCTAAAATGCTGTGTGGTATATAGTTCATCAATCCTTCAACATCGGCCTGATGCAAAAATTTGTGGTCCTACTAGCTCTTACTCCTACCTAGCAATTGTCAATAATATTCAAAATCTTTTGGAGCCTAATTAATGCAGACTTTTCTTTTTAACAAATCCTATCCTTCCACTACCATGCCTTTTTTTCTTTTTCTAAGAGAAAATCAATAGACTATTCATGCATTAGACTTCAACCGAATAGTTACATCAATCATCATGTTAATTGTAAAGTAGGAATCAGCCATTCCTCTAACCACAAGGTTGTGTACAATCAATTCCATAATGTACCAAACGCGCCAAACGTTTAATTCGGGGTTGGAACCTAATGGAAAAATACACATAATCAAGCAGCACCAAACGCGCCTCACCCACAAGTCCTCATGTGACCCTATCATGTATTTTTTGTTTTTGTCTTTGATTTTTGTTTTGGTGGGAATATTGGTCTTAAAATTCCAAAAGTCCCAATCACAAACAACACTGGCAAAGATAAGTAGGGCAATGCTAGAGTGCCATAGTATTACTTAATATATCTAATAATATATTTTCCACATAAGCATTTTAAAAGACTAATATATCCTCATTTAAAATTCTATAAAATATAAATCAAATCACAAAAGAAAAAAGATTTTAAAAAGATTTCATGAAAAAATTATAAACCTTTAAACATTTTCTTAAAAAAAAAAAACTCAATCCAATTATTTAGTTTAGGATTTAGGTTCAGTTCTACATTCTACAAGTATACAGAGTAGATTTAATATAGTATATGAAAAAAGATTGTCGTATCCACGAGATTTTTTTAATCTAACTGAAGAAATTAAATTCCTTATTTAGATCTAACAAAAATAAACAATAAATACGACTTGAACTTAAAAAAAATTTTGAACATCACTAGACATTCGCTTTGTTCGTTGATATTGAACACTTATGGACATTTAATTAGAGTAAAGCCTATAATGTGAGACTCATCGATCAACAGCTTGTGATTGATTATATTTAGAAAATTTATTTAATAGAATATTCATCTCACTGCATGCAAATGTATTTTGAAATGCATATAACATATAACTTTGCTAATTTGCGCACAAACTAGCTTCTTGACCTATATGTACTCAAATAGCCATAACTTTTCCTAGAAAAATGCAAATCATGATCCATAAAATTCTACAAGAAGCTGACATCCGTATCTTTTCAGCAATATAAGGCTTATCATCCTATTTGCTCCGAGGAGGTGCAGTTTAATCCAAGAAGAAGGCTGATCTGCCCAGAAATTCCTAACTCTGAAAACATCGAAGTGTCCCTTTTTTTATTTGTTTTCTTTTCTTTTCTCTTTAACCTATAAAAACATACAAAACTAAGTTAAATGCAATAGAAATTCAAGAACAAGAGTATAAAAATATATAAAATAATGGTCATATCAGATTCTAGCAAGGGTGGGGGGTGGGTGGGTTTGTTAAAAAATGCGCTATGGGTTTAATTTACTATGTAGGGCTAAAGGATGAGTGAAGCCTCTAAAAGATTTTAAGATGAGTTGCTTTGTATAGCAATTGGACATAAGTGATTATTGATTTTTAATGACTTTGATGTTTATGGTTTTCCTTTTTATTAAGAAATTTATTGTAAGTATGCAAAAATATGATTGGGTAAAGCCAGATAGCTCAAGCAGTACTTGTGGAAACGCTATAATTGCAAAAACAAAAACAAAGAATAATGTGTATTATTTAATTAAGTATAAATTAATTAGAATCATTTAATTTGGCTTGAATAAGATGGCCTTTCACTAAATATGATATTAATTTTATATTAAAAATAGATGGTGATGTGTATAATCACAAAAATAATAAAAGAATGATGTGTAGTATTTTATTTTGCCACATAAGATTAAAGCACAAAATACTTGTGCCATAATGTGACACAAAATCTTTTCCCAGATAAATAACCCCCCTCCCCCCCCCCAACAAAACCCAAAAGGTCCACAAATAAAAAAAAGACAAAAAAATAAAGATTAAACTAAAATGTAAACTCTTGAATGTATAATACATGAACAAGATTAAAACAACCAGGGGGAATTTATTTCCTTCGATACAGATACAAATCCATGAGGCTTGGGACAAACCATTGGTAGATAAGATGCGAACTTTCATTTATTCACCAATTGAATCTTAAGAAAATAAAATTGTCATAAACCAACTATCTTAACTGACTAGGTCATCATAAGCTTTGCCAAATCCACTATGGAGCGCATCCATCTTCATTACATGAAAGAATAGATAAATATCATCTCAGTAAACAGCTAGTAGTACTTATATGGTTCAAAATAAACAAAATTGAACTCACCTTCAAGTTTTAATTGCCCTTTGCTTCCTCACTCCTGAAAAAATGCGAAAGCTGATAATAAAAAGTACAATGAGAACAGCAATTGGAACAACGATGATGGTGATACTTTTGCTGCTATGTTACTCGGATTATTCATATTGTTCGTATTATTTCCTGCAAAGTTCACAAGGGGAGGGTACTGTCTCTATTATATCTTATTGGGGTCATGTGACTAAAATAGAAACAAATAGAATTAAGTATAGCAGATAATTCAAATCCTATATACATATGTAGCGGTACTATATAATCATATATTTTATTTGTGGGATTCATCATGGGGCTCACTCTATATAGTATTTCAATAATTCAAACCGTCAATTCTTCATATCTTATCATTCTTACAAAAAATTAACCAAATCGAAAAATCATTTGCCTATCTAATTTTGATCAAACAAATAAACGAATTAAATATTATTCATAAAACCATTTATTTGTTTAATCAAAGTTAGGCAAAGAATTTTCGATTTAGCTAATTTTTTGCAAGGATGATCAATAAATAGAGGTCTAAAAAATAGATGATTCGGATTATTGAAATAATATATGGGGTGAGCCCATGCATCCCATCTCACAAATAAGCTTAAATGTGAGATCTCACACTTGAAGGGTTCGGCATATATACATATGTACCTGTTTTGCCGGGAAGATCTACTAGCAAATCAACTGCAGGAACATAGAAAAGATGTTTCTCAAACCTCAAATTACAACTTGGTTTAAGAACTCTCCCTCCATCCTTTCCATCACAACATTTTGTTATATCCGAGACAGCCGCCATAAGGCAATCAATGCAATTCTGCTTGCCCAAATCAGGAGTGCACTGGACAAGTGCATATATGGTTTGATTTGTTTCTCTCCCTGCAGGAACAAGTGCATGTCCTGCTGCATATTTCTTAATAGAGTCCCCTGCTGCAGCTTTCTCACTCAAGGCAGCCAACAAGGGGTTGAGCACTTTCTTGAACTGCTCAGCATTTAATGCATTGTTTGGGCTTGGCACAAACTTAGCAGGCTCACCTTCCTCAATACCAAATATTGAGATGTTGGAGTATCGAACAGTACAGCGCTCGGCCCATATGATGGCCTGCTTTTCATTTGTGCAATTTTGAAACAGAATGTGAGTGGACTCATTGAAACAGCTTTGACACTCTTTTAGTGCAAGGTCTCCTCTGCATAAAGCAATTGCATTCACTTTGTTGGGGTTTTGTCCACGAGAAGAATTGTAAAAGCCGTAATTGGTTTGGTTGATGGATGAGAAGGAGGAGAGGAGGGTGTTGAGGTTTTGTTTGTAGATGGTGTCAGAGTTGGTGGAGGTGTTCTTGGTGCTGGCACAACTCCAACAGTAGTCAGCTGGGGGAGTGCATACACCGTTATCAATGTCTTCGGCTATGGCGGGAGCAAGAAGGTGCAAGACAAAGATTATAAGGGGAATGAAGAAAGTTAGATATCTTGAGGAACCCATTTTTGTTGTGCTTCATATATCTCAATAAGTTCAACCCAGAAGTAGTGTCTTATAGCAAAGAAAAAAATTGTCATTGAATACTATTCTCATTTATTGCTTCTATGTTTAATTATCGACTCTTCTGGACTCGAAAAAGATTGACTTCAAGATATATTGCTTTCGAGTTTGAACATTGTCCACAACCAGAAAAGTTATATGCAACTTGTAAGTGGGTTATAGGTCATAAATTCTTCATCATCGGCCTGACGCAGAAATTGTGGTCCTACTCCTACTCCTAGGTGCCAAGCAAGTAATTAATGTTCTAAATCTTTTGGAGTCTACCATGCCTTTTTTTCTTTTCTAAGAGAAAATCAATAGACTATTCATGCATTAGACTTCAACCAAAGAGTTACATCAATCATCATGTTGTAAAGCCACAAGGTCAAGTCCATAACGCACCAAACACGCCAAACGTTTAACTCGGGGTTGGAACCTATGGAAAAATACACATAATCAAGCAGCACCAAACGCGCCTCATCCACAAGTCCTCTATCATGTATTTTTTGTCTTTGTCTTTGATTTTTGTTTTGGTGGGAATGGGTTTAGAAAAGCCCAAAAGGCAAGATTACATTAATGGAAAGTAACATTAAATTCTGACATAAATAGGTACAGTAGCACCAGGAGAAAAATTATAAGAATTTATTAATTAAAACAGTAAGACAACCATGCTGCCAAGTCGACCTAGCATCTAGGTAATTAAGTTTCACAACACAAACAAGTATCTATAGGAAAAATTTTGTGTATTAATCTACTTAAATATAATACGTATATAGTTTTTAAGAATATAAATTATTTAATTTTATAAAGAGTTTGCCATATTTATTTAATGTCAATTGATTTGACGTTAGAAGCTTCAATTTCTTTCTTCACACATTAACGTGGGTTGCAAGGCAACATAACAACAAAGGAGATCCCATAGCGTTAAACACAAAGCTTGGAGATTGATGCAATCCTTCCTATCTATGACTTGCTGCTATGTTGCTCCAAGATATTTAAATTAACACGGTTGCACATCAAAATTCTATCAGTCTTTTGGCTTACTTAATTAGCCTTAATCAAATGATGTTTATTCTCATTCCAATTACAACACGCAACAAGCGAAACTATGATATTGAGGACAAATATTTCAGCCACTTTCTAAAAGCCTAAAAAAAACCGAAAAAAGAGAAAGCCTAAATATTTGATAACATATATTATGGTTCGATCATACTGCGCCACTAGCAAGGATACGGTTCAGTAATATTTGAAGGCTCATAATTTGTCATATACACAGAGCTTTTGGATTTATTTAATGACTCTGTTTGAAACAATCTTGATATGTCTGATTCACTGCTAATATGCATACAAAATGCAGGTCATGTGGGTACTGAAAGAGTGAGAGATTGGCTATTAAGCATAGAAACAAGTGAAGCCATGGTTGGTCGATCCGTAAACCAATGTGGATGCCTCTCATGTCGTCAACATATGGGGTCTATGATATTATTGTATTTTCCCTCCAATTTCTCCAAAACAATAAATTTTTTTGAAAATATTAAAAGGAAATTATATATAAATACTACTTAATTATTACCATTTTTTTTTTTTTCATTTTTCAGGCTAAGGGTAGAATGTACCAAATTATTTTCATACCTCACATAGCTTAGAAGGTCTTCTTCATTCTCACCATTCCAGAAACTACCAATCTTTTTACCACTAACAATCTCAAGAACTAACATGTTAAGACTGAAGATATTTGATTTAACAGGAAAGGGTTCATGTATTGCATACTTTAGAGCCATATTTCCACTACATGATTGAATTCAATATGTACGGTTTTTGTTTTCCAAATGAGACCAAATGGTTAATTGGACTTCATATGTCTTTCTTATATGAAACTTCTCTGAATTCTTAGGCAAGCACAAAAATGTAACTTAGATTGCCATGTTTTCTTACTAGGTCCCCTCAATTGTCTTTGTATCACCCTGAGTTTGATCCATGGTAAACAACCTTGCCATGCCGAAATATGCAACTTTTGGGGTTCATGTTCACATCTAATAGAATGTTGCTGGCCTTGAGATCTGATGAATTATTCATAGTCTAGAAACTTCGTGAAGGTCAAGAAGGCATCAAGCAATGCCTCTTATGATTTTATAACATGTTTCCCAATCCAAATGTTCATGATTGATTGATTCTAAATATAATTTTGTTATTATAGAATATGATGATTCTTCTTTTGCTAGCAAAATTTTGGGTAACATAAAAATCTATGAGAAAGAACTATGAATTGTACCCAAAAAAAATAGAGTTGACATACCAAAAATGAAGTAATTAAGACTTTTGTTAGGCACATATTTGTAAATGGGGAGTCTTTCCTCCAATTTCAAGCAACAACCTAAGAGTCTTACTAAATTCCGGTGTTGAAGTTGAGCAAGTAACATAAGCTCATTTTTAAATTCACGATCACCCTGATCATAATTCTTTGAGAGCCTTTTCACAGCTATATTTTAATTCCAATCTCGTTTTGATGACCACACCCTTTTGTCCAATTTCAATGACCAGAACCTTCTGTCTAGTTTTATTGCCCATACCCTGTTGTCCAATTTCGATGAGTACCCAAGCAGTAACCCTTTTGCAAATCTTAGAGTTTCAGACCCAAATACTAGTAGCTCTGCTGTCATCGAGTTTGAGCCTGGAGGGAGATGACAGTGACTTTTCTACCCCAATCAAATCCATCCTCACCCCTACCACAAAGAGAAAGAGAGAGAGATGGGGAGAGAGAGAGAGAGAGAGAGAGAGAGAGAGGAAAAGAGAAGAGATACGTGAGCTGGGCAGCGTCGATGAGTAGGCTGGGAGGTGCAATCTGCACCTCATGTTTTTTTTTTTAATTTTTCCTTATTTCTTGTTTTTGTTTTTAGTTTTAATCTATTTTATTTTTAGTTTTAAATTTATTTTTTTAAATATAAAATAACAATTTTAATCATTAAAAAAATGTCAAGTGCCTGGTACATGACTTTTTTAACATCTGTAATGACACAATCGAACAAATGCCCTGCATTGATACAACGTATAAGTATGTGTTCTACATTTATAAACTTTAAAATATTTGTCCTAATTTATGATTCGCCCCAAAATATGTGCCCTAAATGGAAAATTCTCCCTTAAACGTACATATCAAACACAATCATTACATTGATATTCACTAGTCTAGTTATACACAATTAATAGACAGTGACTGATGTAGAGCATTTGGCGTTCCAATTTGAGTAAGGACTTGAAAGTCAAAAAAGAGGGAAATTAATTTTACTAGGCTTCGTTTCTAAGCCAAAATATAGTTGATTTACATATTAAATCGAAGGCAATCGCACCACGATTCCAACTCACCGCTAAAGTGTGATGTATAGGCTTTTCGGGATTTTGAGGTCGTTTTGGGAGTCAAAACAGGCTATTAAGTTTCAGTCGAATTTTATTATTTTATTTCGTATTTTATTTTTGCCTTCCTAGTCAAGTTAGGGCTTGTAGAACCTATTTAAGCCAACTTTTAGCTTTTATTGATTGCTCTATTTTATAAAACAGAAAACAAGGGGTTTCTCTCAAATTCTTTGGTAGATTCCAAAGTGTGTGTGTGTTTTAGGGTTTTCGCTTGAATTCCCTACCTTGTTGCTGCATCAGTGACAAATATGATTGTCGAAAAACAAGTGGTCTTATTCAATTAGATTTTAATGGATTTTTATAGAGTTTTTAAAAGTTATTGACTTTGACTTTGACTTTTGCACAATTTATAGATTTTTAACGATTTTTACAGACTCCATATAGACTTTTATAGACTCTATATAAATCTTCACAAACTCGATACATACTTTGATTCTAATTATTTTGAAAAAATCATAAAACCATTTAATGTTCTAAATCTATTAATTTTTGTTTCAATTAGAAAGCCACAACATTCAATTAAGCTAATGGTTCTACTCATATAGCTCTAATGAAACCTATACAAAGGACAAATTAATAACAAATGAAAAATAATAGCTATAACTCTTTTATTTCTCAATTAATATACATATTTATATATATACTCTTGATGGAACTGTGGCTATGAAATTAACAATGTCAATAAAAAGTTAATGTTCATTTTTTGGGGGGGTGGTGCGGGCTTTGATGCTAATGAAATATAAATACCATTTTTTATTTTTTATTTTATCATTTTTAAAATAAAAATAAAAAATATATTTGAAATCCTTTGAAATATGCAGGAGAAAGGCTGGAAAATTATTGACTTTGATACAACATAGTTTACACTTTAAAATCCATGAAAGTCTATCATTTAATGAATTCCTTATAATTCAATGACTTTTTGAATACCACATAATTTGAATAGACTCTTTAAAAGTTTTGATTGAAGACTAACTGACTTTTTTAGACACTTTTTTAAATTTTTAATTAAATAACATTATATTTTTATAAACTTTTTAAATGTCTTGATTAAATACTATTTAACATTTCAATTCCACCAATGTCATTTAAAATCCTAATTAAATATACCTCCTAAGAATTAGTGAAAGTTATGGAAAAGATACACAATAAATATATATAGTGGTTTGGTGTCCCCTGATCTACATCCACTTAATTTGTCCTTCTATTAGCTAGGTTACCCATAGTATGAATCCACTAATCCATATATGAGTTTTCAAATGTTAATAATGAAAAATCTTTATGAATCTTTCTTGTTTTTCTTTGCACTTCACACTGACAATAAATTAAGAACCATATAAACAAATCAACGAACACTTCCTATTTAAAGGTGATATCGATGTTTTCCTTGAACCAATTCCTTTGTTTAGCAATATTCAGTGTATGAGCTAACTAAAGTAAATAGCTCAATCATGCCACTTTGAAACCTCACAATAACGAAAAAATTAATGGTATGTTATAGTGTAATATTCTCTTATCAAACTAAATATCTTATATTACTAGATTAATTAAGAATTTTATGTTGATAATTTAAGCATAAATAAATTTTATTAGTCATTTAGATTTACAGTCTAATAACATTAAGTATTTATTCTAATTATTATCTTACAAATAAAAACTTTGTTTCGGATAATTAATATAAGGGAATGCTACGTGCCTTCTTTTTGTGCCTTCTCCTTTGTGCCTTTTCTTTTCTTTTGTTAATTTTACAGTCTAATCTCATGATTGGAACCATTCAACTTCAAGATCATTATTTATAGATTAACTCTGTAAAAAATTAACCAAATCAGAAATCGTTTAGTCATCTAATTGTTATCAAACAAATAGATGGTTTTGGTAACAGTTAGATTCACCGTTAGTTATTTGATAACAGTTAGATAACTAAATGATTTCTGATTTAGATAATTTTTTGCAAAGTTGATCTATAAATAATAATCTTGAAGTCAAACGGGTCTGATCGTGAGATTAGATTGTCAAATAAACAAAAGAAGAGAGAAGGCACAAGGAGAAGACACAAAGAGAAGACACATAGCATTTCTCATTAATATAATCTACTCTCTAAAGCATATAGAAGTAATAGATTATATCCATATTTCTTCATAGTTAGGTCAATATTTAAGTCATCTCAAATATATATATGCCAATCTCTCAATTAACCGTATTTATTCAAGTAAAGGTCCTTGTAACAAAAAGATAAAAAGTGTTAAAAAAAAAAAAAAAAAAAANAGTGTAAAAAAAAAAAAAAAAAAAAAAGAAGTCCATTATAGGCATGGTCAATAAGATTCCTTACACACAACCTAACATAATCCCTGATAAATTTGTGATAAGGTCTTCTTGCTTCTTTAGAAAAGACAAAAAAAAAAAAGAGAAAGTCTTCTTGCCTTTATGGCCAAGGAAAGAAGAAGTCTTGCATCATGACTTTATCATTAAATGACTTAATTATAGTCTACAGGTAACTGTAGGTACATGTTATCAATAATACTAAGTTAATTAAATTTATTTATTTAACAGAATAATGTGTCGGTATTTAATTAGTCATAAATAAAGCTTAAAGTTAGTTTTAAAAGCTTGAAATTCTTAAGAGAATTATGAAAATGAGACCCTTGATCTATTATGTAAATATATAAGAAAATTACAAATTTAGTGGTTCGAGATGGTCGCCTCATTCGCCTATTCTCAAAATCGGCTATGATAAGTTTAAAATAATCTATATTTGAATAAATGAAACACAAACACATTGAAAATTTGCAAGGAAAACTAGTTTGCATTGTATATATCATTTCCTTTTGAAAAAAGCTTCAAAACTTTAACCATCACTTGGGTTGACATTTATAGGCCACCTTTGGTGTGGTGTTATTAGAGATGTTAACAGGCCTAAGGACTCTTGACACGAATAGGCCTATTGGTGAGCACTGTTTGGTGGACTGGGCCAGACCTTTTCTGAATAAGAAAAAGGGGCTAAAGAAGATTATGGACCCAAGTCTTGAAGATCAATACTCACTAAAAGGTGCATGCCAAGCAGCGCAGCTCATTCTAAAATGCCTGGAATCTGATCCTAAAACCAGACCATCCATGGAAGAAGTTTTGGAGATTCTAGAAAAGATCAATGCCAATAAGGAAAAGGAAAGACCCAAAGATACAAAAGCCAATGCCATGAGACAACACCAACATTCATCACATCAACATCATTATAGCCATCGCAAGTCTCCAATTCACCGAACCCATTTTGGCAATGGTGTTAGATCTCAAGCTCTTCCACATTAGTCCTCAATCTCGAGAGAGGCTTCCATGGGGCATGCCCATGGAAACCTCAGTCCCTCCATCTCTAGTGTGGTGCCACCTACCCCAATCAAAATTTTTATCTTGTTACAAGTTTCACATTCTTTTGAGAAACTTTGTATTGAACGCTTTGATTCTTTAACTCATTTCAAAATATGTCCAAATTCAAATCAAATCAGTGATTAATTATTCAATTTATTTAGAGCATACAACAAACTTTCGATGACAAAGTTTTTATTTATTTATAGAATAATACTATTCTTACTTTTTTAAGGTTTAATCTTTTTTAATTTATTTTATTCTTATTCATCTTTTTTAGTTTTAATCTTTTAATTTTTAATTTTCTTTTTTAGTTATTAATTTTAATATTTTACAAATTATAAACTAGGGATGGACAAAACTATGAAAAAAATCAAGTTTCGAACCAAACCAAACCAACCGAATCGATTTGGTTTGGGTTTTCGATTATCGATTTGGTTTGTGGTGTGATTTTATTTTAGTTTTCAATATTAAAATTTGTGGTTTTAACCAAACCAAACCGAACCACCACTTATAATATATATTAATTGGTTTATATATGGCTTTAATACCTATTATAGAGTAAACCAAACCCCCAATTTTGTTGTGTTGAAATTTGTTAGAACTTGTCACTTGTTTATGTTGAAATTTGTTATGATGAACTACTTAAATAAATTATTTCTGGGGATATTGCTTGATAAGTCCATTTGGACATTTCTATAGTTCATTAAGCCCAAATACAGAAAGATATAACCCTGCTGGCCCACTTTAAAAAAAATCAGGTGCTACAGTAACGGCGTTACTGTAGCAACATTACTATAGTACACTACAATACTTTTAAAAATTGTTACTGTTTAGATAGTAACAATTCTTACTTAGCAAAAAAAAATAAAAAATAAAATAACTTATACAAAATTTACATATTTTTTCTTGTATATACACATAAAAACAAAAAAAATGAAACTGGTTTTTATTTTTTATTTTTTCATATCTAGAGTTTTTTTTTACTGTTGAACATGAATATTAACAATTATATTATGAACCAAATTAAAAAATTGCAACTTTCTATTAGAGGACAATCATTCATTGTTATTGTTACTGTCGGACAGTAGCAATTGCCATATTGTTACTGTCGGACAGTAGCAATCGCCATATTGTTACTGTCGAACAGTAGCAATCGCCACATTGTTACTGTCGAACAGTAACAATCACCATATTGTTACTATCAGACAGTAACAATCAAGTATTGTTACTTAAAATCCCCTGCTTAAAAATTGAATGCATACACACACAAAACATTGATCCCAACTGTTACATATACATATACAGAGATAGCGAAAGCTGCCAAAAATCATTAGAGAAGCTTCTTAGAGACAAATCTATTCAACAAACAAATGACTTGTTTTTTGGAGCTCACTAATATCAACTTGCTTGTTGGCAGATCCAACTCAATTACTCGAACCTGTGTGGCAAAATTTACAAAAACTATATGAATAATCACAGTAGCAGTCCTCATGAAATTTAGAATATAACAAAAAACTATAAGAAATAATGCAAACAGCAAACAAATAAAACATATGCCTAGCTTTTTCTCGAAGTTAATTAACTGTGAGTTTCTTATTAATTGAGCTTTTAAACACATATCAACTGAACATGTGTTCAATTAATCCGGTGTAAGACTATAGTGAAGCTGCCAGCATGGGGGTTGATGTAGAAAAAGTCAATGGCATTGATTAGAATACGTCCAAAAGATGTTGTTGCTGGTCTGATAGATCATAAAAACAAAAACCATCCACACCAAGTAGTTTACACAATTTAGAAACTTACCAAATGTCCCAAGATAAAGGTCCTTGTTTCCTGCTACCCTGCCATTCCGAGCTTGACATCTTCCATGTTGGTGATTTCTGCATAAAGCCAAAATGAGAAAATAAACTGGAATTAGCCCAAAAAAGTTACTTCAACCTTAAAATTTGGGGTACAATGCAAAGGAAAACAAAGCAAAACCTTGTTACTACTTGGTAAATTGAAGCCCCCCTTAAAAATTCACTGCTTTTCCTGAAATTCAAAGGAACACATGAATACTATTCTGAAAATTTAGAAGCATTAGGAAACACTAAGAATAAACCAGAACCTCTACCTTCTCAGATGCACAACATATTCCTGCTAGCTCATCTTTGTCATTTCTTCAATTTGTGCTCTGTAATTTTCCAACTGTCAAAAGACCATGAAATGAAATTTCAACTACTAAAAGCTTCAAAATAAAATGATGGAACCCCAAGAAAGAGTTGAACATCAACCATATGGGGAAGTTTACATGTGTTGTAGGCCCCAGTACTTAAGGGCAACAAGATCATAAGCTCTTACAGCTCTCTCTTCCATATCATAGCCCCCTGTAGTTAAAATATGAGAAATTGATTAACGCAATGAATAACAAAAGTGATAAAAACTAAAACCATCACAATTGTTCTAGAGAAAGGGCTCACCCAAATAAACTGTTGAAGTACTGAACAAGATTTTTGCCATTTTTATTCTTTTCCTTACCCAACCTATACAAGGGGAGCAGAAGATAACAAAAGGGAGACAAAGTCAGGCCATCACTTCTTCTTGACTTCGATAATTGATCCCTTTCAAAGCTGGTTAAACCATCAGACTCAACTAAGAAATCCATGCCCTCCTAGTAACCATTTTAGTCCTGATGGCCTCTTTGATATAAATACTATTTTCTTAGCCTAAAATTTTTCATTATGGCTCTCTCTCACCCTAAGTCTGCCTATCTATCTCTCCCATCTCACATCAAATTTGAGTTATAAATCTGAGTTCCAGATCTAAGAACATGGAAATGCACCCTCCTACTCAGATCTGCACCAAAACGCAAAAGAGACAGAGAGAGAAATGAGAGAAATTACCTGGTTTGAAGTTCTGTGTGTTTCCATCAGATCGAAAACTCTTGGCGACTATAAGACTTCTCTCGCTAGAGCCTGCCGGAGTTGACGCTGCTGAGGCACCATCGGAGAGAGAGAGTTACGGTGGGAGAGAGAGAGATGAGAGAAATGAGAGAAATGAGAAAGGCAATGACAAAGAGACGGAAACAAAACGGAGAAAAAAAGAAGTGGGTCGGGGGAAAAAATAAATGGGCTGGACAAAAGGTAATTGGACCGGTTGGGAATACAATTCAAAAACTAGATTAAATAGACATTTAAAAGCCCAAAATGGGTGTTTTGATAATTTATCCTTATTTCTGTGTGCTTAATGGAATTTCTAAAAAGTGATAGAGATTGTCAAAATGGGCCTTATTTACCCATATGAAGTGTGCATAATGGGCCTTTAGCTAGCCAAATTAGGCTTGCAAAATGAGCCTTTATTTAAAAAAAGAATAATTAGAGATAGATCCAATTTTGAAGGATCATTCAAACTAAATACATATAGAAATTTAAATTAATACTTAAATCCAATTTTTTAGACTGAGGTCCAAAAAATAGATTTTTTTAAAATTTTGGCTCATATTATCTCTTAAAATTAAGATAATCAATATGAAATAATTTTAAAAATTATGAAAGATAATATCTATTCAGATATTTTTAATTAAAACATTCAAGATTATCTAGTTTTATATTTTTTAATTTGAAATAATAAATGATAATATCCATTTATATTATATAATAAAAATATATATTAACTCAAAAAATAATCAAACAAGTAAGAGAAAAAAAATTATATATATAGGTACATTTCAATTGTACCAATATTTGGGTTGGTATATATATATTCGAGCTGCTTCATTTCTTGAGTTTTGAGGGTAAATCTCATCTTTTCACCCCATTCCCTCTTAGGGTATAGAATAGATTCGATAAAGGCGTTATGTTAGGGTTTAGCTCTAGGATTTTAGGCGGAGCCCAAAATCCTCGAGCTAAACCATAACATAAAAGCCGACAAACCAAAGCTGATCGATTGATTGGTACAATTGAAATATATTTACAAACCAAAGTCAATCGTTCGTTTGATACAGTTAAATCCCATAATTAATTATATGATAATATGATAATATTAATTAGGATATATAATATAATATTATAATATTAAAGTAATATACAATTATAATAATACTAGAATAATATTAAGATTTACATATCATTAGTTTTAAGATAATATTGCACATTTTTTAAATATATTAAAAATATCTGGATAATATTTTTGGACCTTAGTCAAAAATAAAAAAGTGTTAAAGTGTTAGTCTAAGAGAAGAGGAAAAATTGGACCGGCTTATAAATCACCCTTTAAAAATACTCACAAAGTTGGGCTGAATGTAGTAGAAGTAGACATTTTTACCGTAAAACTACTTAATCGAACCAAATCGTTGTTAAAAAAAAAGTAAAAAGCTATGTTGATTTTTTTAAGTCAAGCATTGTAAAAAAAAGGAATAGAACCAAACCGCACCGCATAGATATATTAAATATATGTTATTTTTCATATTTTATATATATATATTATAGAAAATTATATATAAATCGACAAAACATATCTGAATTACACAACAGTCAAAATGAATTTCTCCATCCCATTTTAGTCAATGGATTTTATAATTTCTTTCCATAATAATCAATGTCCCAGTCCAACTGCTTATGTGATACACAAAACCTAGATGAAAAAATGACCAAGTTGCCCACGCTTCAACTAATTTCTCCCTCAGTCTCTTTGTCTCTCACTCGATTGTCTCTCTTTCTCTGATGCACTAATCAAATCAGATCTCT
Organism: Purshia tridentata; assembly: GCA_003254885.1. NCBI lineage: Eukaryota > Viridiplantae > Streptophyta > Magnoliopsida > Rosales > Rosaceae > Purshia > Purshia tridentata. The sequence goes on along the minus strand of QANT01005586.1, from coordinate 5,530 downwards.
CACTCATTTTGCACCTAATTGTCTCACTCCTCATGGCTGATCATTTCGCCAACCATCTGTTCCACTGATCTGCCCCCTCCTCCTTCGACTTGATCAGGTCAGGGCTCGAGAAGCTCCTTGTTCTGAAACGCGTTGTTGAGGTCGCAAGAGACGGACAACTAGGGCTTCAATCGTGGTTTAGATGAAGCAGATGAGGTCTTTGAGGTCACCAAATTTAGTTTGGGGTCTAAGAAAGAAAAGCTAAGCTTGGTCGCTTGTCTGCCCGACCCAAGTTCATCTCCAGATAACTCTAATTCTCATTTCCTATGCTTCTTTAATTCTTTAGTCTTTTCAATTTCTTGGGTTTTTTGTTTTATTCTTTTTTTTTTTTTTTTATGACAATGAATGATGAGGATATGGGTAGGCTGGATCGAATTGGACAGCTAATGAATAATCTGATTATGTGGAGGGATGTAACAAGGTCAAGCACACTTTTGGTTTTTGTTCGGGGATAACACCTCCCTAAAGTCAACGGTCAACATACTGGACACGTGGAACCTCGGATTCGACTTCCGTCCCACGACCCATGATCAACGGTCCATCGTAGCCACCTCATCGGATCGGATCCTACTGTCGGATCCGATCCGAACCAACCATGTCGACTTATAGTCAGAGGCAAGGTCTGTAAACCTCGTCATCAGTTCGGATCGGAACCTGAGCTCGGACCGGAATGTAGCTAAGTGTCTTCCTTCGTCAAACTACCTGTTCATTAGCTCTTCTGTCTCATTGTTCGGATCGGATTCATCTGCCTTCCGAGCCGAACACTTCCTGGGTATACTGAACTTCCTCGTAGGTCAACCACCACCGAAAGCCCTATTCGGATCGGATTGATCAACTTCGAACTCATCATGTTCCGAGCCGAATGCAAATTCAGATGATAGTTATTGCGCCTGACACTCCGAAGGTAACTTTATGCTTTGCATTTATGGCCCATCGACTCTACCTTGCTTTCCATTTAATGCATGCAACTTGCAGACATCCCTCTGGCATTAAATGAAAGAACTTGTCAGTAACCCAAACCTACCCTGCAAGCTTAGCCTCCAAGATCTATGATTAGCCATGATTATACCTACTAGCCAGCCTAAATATCCCAGTCCCTTTGCCTATAAGTAAGAGCATAACCACAAGGCAAAGGGACAGACAGAAATCTGAGAAAACCAGCCCAAGCTCTAGCAACATTTACCCAGAAAACTTACCTCTTTCCTTCATCTTCTTCCCAAGCTCTAGTTGTGTCATTCAGCGCTTCTTGCATCTTCTTCCTTGCATTCCTCTAACTTTGCCATCGGAGCATCTCCGACCGGTACCACACCGGTGCCCCTTTTTCGTTCATTTGTGCAGGAAGAAGTCCAGAAACTGATCAGCTGACACGTTCGGATCGTCCGCTTGAACGCTCAAACTCACCACATCATCAACAACTCGCATTTAAGTTGTGTGCAAGAACCATCGGCAGATTTTTGCATCAACAGTTTGGTTTTGGGTCTCTATTCTTCTTTTCTTCTTGCTTTGCCAAAGAAATTAACTTTAGGTGACTTTTCTCATTCACTTTTCCCTCACTCTTCTATGTAATTATAGTATGAAACATCTAATTCTTTTAATTTCCATGTTTTCATCATTTTCTCCATGATTTCCCAAGTACACTTCTGTTTTTGGGTGCTTTGTTTGTCTCCAATTCAATCTTTCAAAGGTATGTACAACTTTCTCTGACTTTCTATTGATTGGGACTACTATCTTTTCTCTGTTAGCTAAGAAGTTAACCAAAAAAAAAAAAAAGCAAGAAAAGAAGACAGCATTTTTCAGTGCCTGTCTAACAGTGTGTGAAAAAAATCAAATTGGTATAGTTACCAATTCAAAAAGGTATATATATATATATATACATATATATGTTCCCAAGATACAGTTTATGAATTTTTTATCATTGCATATGATTTTTTTTTTCACTTGTAAATTCGTTATGCTGGAAGTTGATTTTAGTAATTGAAAGGTAGATTAAGTTTTGTTCAGATGTTTGAGTTAGTTACTTATTGGATTCCATTGTTTTTGTTTTAGTATCTATGTGACAGTATCTGTTTTAGTAGTTTTGCATGTTGAATTGTGGTGACGAAGTTTTTAGTTTTAGTGTCTATTATTTTATGGTGTTCTGAATTTAATTTGATTAGGTAATTGATTTTGAATCGGTACAGAGTTATTGATTTTGATTCGGTAACCGTTACATAGTTACTAATTTTGAATCGATAACTGTCACGTAGTTACTGATTTTGAATCGGTGACTATCACACAGTTATTGATTTTCGAATCGGTGACTATCCCACAATTATTGATTTTCGAATCGGTGACTGTCACACAATTATTGGTTTTGCATGTTGAATTGTAGTGTTAAAGTTTTTGGTTTGGTGTCTATTATTTTATGATGTGAATTTAATCTAAATAGATGATTGTCACACAATTACTAACTTCGAATCAATGACTATCACACAATTTTGAATGGGTGATTGTTACACAATTATTGATTTCAAGTCAGTGACTGTCACACATTTACTGATTTTGAATGGGTTACTATCACAAAATTACTAATTTCAAATAAATAACTGTTACACAGCTTTATAATCCATAATTTCTATGATTGATTTCTCAAACAAACATTGTCAAATGGTGTATGTTTTAAATTGTTTACTATCTAACAATATATGTTTCATTTAGTTTATAATTTTTATTTACTTTGTCTTGTTATTTTGATTTTAAATTAAATTTATCTTGATTTGTCTTTATAATGGGTTTAGGGGTGGTGTTAGGTGTATAATATGCATGTCAGAGCGTATCATTTTTGTTTTAATACACTAAAATACAATTTCATACACTCTAGGTTGATTTCATTGTTTTCATGCACTGTCATACAATCATTGTTTTGATTTTTTACATAGTCATGGATTGTTATTAATGTCATAAGCTTTTTTAGTGTCCGTTGCACAGTTACTGAATTAGTTCTTGATATATATGAAACTGTACAGTATTGGTTTTGCATGTTCTTTAGTGCTATTGAATTGATTTTATAATTTGAAATTTTATATCTTTGCTGCATTGTTACTAAATGAGTTTGTATTTAGAAATGAAGTTTTCGATTATTATTTAAATTTCATTTTCTATTGCACAATTACTGAATTAATTCTTGATGGTGGATGTTTTTCTCCGCACAAATAAAAATAATTAAATAAATAAACTAAAAATAATTAAATAAATAAACTAACTAACAAACTTGGATTCTTAGGCTCTTGCCATTTGTATTGCAGACTTGGAATGTGCAACTAGACCAAACACATTTATGATTATGCAAGACACAATAGAAGCAATGAATCAGAAATACCAATCCCAATCATGCCCTGATGATCAAATGTAAGGTGTTAAATTTCGTTTTTGGGAGGGGACGAAATTTTGAAACCTTTCCTTAAAAATTTCGAGTAAATTTCTGAAATTTCGGCGAAATACCCGAAATTTTCCGAAATTTTCAAATAAAACTCAAACCCTAAAAATCAAAATCACAATTTCACAAAATTGGTACATCAGACCTTAGGGGAATAAAAGCCTACGTTGAGAGAAGGAAAACCCACCAAAAAAAATAGTGATCGGAGCTCGGAAGTGGCCAGAATCTGAGAAAGAATCCGGCGGTGGGTAACTATTATTTTGCAATTTCCGCTGCTTGGGGTGGCCAGCCGGCGTGGAGGAAGGAGGGAGAAGATGGCCAGCGCTTGGGGTTCATGTTGGTAGCCTTGGATTGGCCAGAAAAGGTCGGCCTAGTGGCCAGATTTTGTGGTGGCAGCCACTTTGTGAGGGAGGAAGAAAAAAAGCAAAAAAAGACCAAGTCAAGCTGCTCCTCACGCACAGGTCTGGGAGAGAGGAAAGGGAAAGAAAAAAAGGAAGGAAAGGAAAAAAAATAAGGAAAAGAAAAAAGGGAAAGAAAGGGAAAAAAGGAAGAAAAAAAAAGGGAAGGAAAGAAATAAGGAAAGAAAAAAAAATTTAGAGTTGATTGGGTTTTGACGCATTTAGGCAATTGGAAAAAAAAAAAAAAAGTTTAGGCTTTCGTTTGAGGTTTTATTTTGTCTTTTAACTTTAGTGTTTTGTTTGGTCTTTGATTTTAATTTTTTTTTTGTTTTTTTTAAACCATAAATCTTAATACATTCTATACAAAAAAAAATTAAAAGTATCCTAAAATGCCTAAATCTCTAACATCTTATATTTTATTCTAAAAAAAGTAGAGTATAAATAATATAATAATTTCATTTATTAATTATACTAATTTTATTTAACTGTATTTGTCTCCAGCGTTCATTATAAACACCTTATATCACATGAAACCTACTATAGGATTTAGTTTTCTCAATATTTTTTATGAAGGTAGTAGGTATTATGTTAAATAAACATATGATAAAGTTTCATTCAAAATTTCCATACTTTAATAGTAATTTCCGTCATTTCCGTTTAATTTATGTCGAAATTTAAAATTTTCCAAAATTTCTATCGAAATTTAACTCATTGATCAAATGTGAGAGTTCCCAAGTGTTGTTTAAGCGATGCCTGAGCAAGTATAAGTCCTTGATGGTTGATTTGTTCTCTCCAACAAATCAACTACCACGTGTAACTTAAAAAGTTGCTTTAGTAACTAACACGTGTCACTATGAGATCAATTGTGACCTTTTTGTAACTTTTGGTAAATTAAACACGTTACTTACAACATTAATGAAACCGGTGACAGTGGCTGTACTGGATTGTATGGTATATCTTATGTCTATTTACAATTTCGTTTAATTCATTTTGGTCAATAGTTACTGTTATGGTATTTTAGCGATGCGTCAACACAGTGGCAGGGAGTGTAAATACTCTTAAATATTGAGTCCAATTATTATTGTCCATTATTTCTAATATTTCATTTTAGTCAATGCCTATTATTTCAAAAATCATTGATCATTATGTAATTGCTAAATCTTTAATTGATTTTTATGTAATTCACCCTATATATTAATTAGTTTATATATGGTTTTAATTCCTATTATAGAGTAAAAAACAAAAAACAAAAAACAAAAAACCCCTATTATAGTTTTATATACTTGTACATATTTATTATAGATTATAATTATAGGGTATATATTTTAGGACTATAAGACTAATAGACTATACCATATAACATAGTATTGAAATTATATAATAATATGTATAAGAATAAGTATTAAGTATATAAGTATATACCCTAGTGATACCCTAAACTAGTAAATGACTAAACTCTATTAAGGCCCCATTTAGAATTGTAGTGATATACCCAAAAACTGTTGTGAGTAACAATTCTAGGTCACTCATAATAGTTTTGGTGTTTAGTTAAAATTCAAAAACTGTAGTGAGTGACTTGCTTTTCAAAACTGTAGTGAGCAACATTTGTGACCAAAATTCTTTTTACCCAATCTATTCTCACTTTTTTTAATAAAATGGCAACCATTATCCTCCTTTT
>QANT01005585.1:0-53239 GCA_003254885.1 Purshia tridentata | reverse complement strand
AGTCCCGTTGCTTGGCTGGGTCGCCTTCACTCTCGAGTGTCGTCCCTATAAGAAAAAAAACGTCATTAGTTCCCTCATTTAAAGTGTCCGTCTATGTCCAAAGTTTGGGGTTTCGCTAACCTAAGTCTTTTCTAATGGGTCGGACTAACCTCAACCCCACACAAAGTGCCGTTTTTCAACCCCAATTTCACTATTTTCGCCTTTTCCTTCGAACCCATCATTCCACACTCCAGATTTGATTTCTAAACGATGGTGATTGGCTAAAACATCACTAAATTATGTCAAATCCCGAATTTTTCGAGCAACCACCCGAAGTGGCCAAGCCTCCTCCACCAATTCCCAATTTCTTCCATTTTTCCTTAAAGCCCAAGGTTCTAAACCACAATTAATGTGTTCTAAGGTTGGAAATTAGTAATTTAAACCCCAATTTCGCACCCAAGCCACTAATTTCCGATTTCCAGATTTGGGGTCAAATCCCCAAACTTTCCCATGTTTAATTTGATCCCAATTAGCAGCCCAAAACCAAGGTAATTAAAAGATTGGAAGAAGGAGGAAAGAAACCCACCTAAATGAGCAGAAAAGGCGCCGAAAAAACTGGTATAGCAGCGGCTCGTGGTGTCCTTTCCGAGCAGCGGCGCGCGCAGGGGTTGGGCGTCGGCGTCGTGGGTCACGGCAGCTGGCGTCGGCGGCTGGGAGTTGGTTGGGAATGGCTGGATGGGGAAGGGGAGGGGTGACGCGCGCACAAGGAAGGTGAAATGGCTGGTTTCCGGCTGGGAGGGGGGAGAAAGAGATAAAAAGAAGGGAGAGAGGTTTCCAGAAAAATCTGGAATTTTTAAGGCTAAGTCACTTTATTTACCATTTTGCCACTCCATTCACACGTCCATAACTCACAAACCGTAACTCCGTTTGACGCATACTTCGTGTCTACGAACTCGTGGAGTCGAGCTCTATTTGACCATGTCAAAGTCTACTCCAAGGGCCCTATAATTCAAAAAGTCAACTTTTGGGTCCTTTGACACGTGCAAAATTTTCAAACCGTCCCTCCAAACGGGACATGCCGCATGTCTATAAACTCGTAAGCTCGAGGCCTTCCTAATGGACCCAAAGTCAAACATCCAATCTCATCCAAATCCAAAGTCAACTTTTGGCCCCAAACCATGTTAAAATTAAATAAAAAAATAAAAAAATTTTACCTTACGGAGTACGGGTCGTTACATGTGAGGTGGTGGAATGCGTGATGATTAAGACAAAGAAATGGTGGCGACCAGGGAGTGCATGAAAGAAAGGGTGAGTGAGTGTCTCTATGTATGAGAGATGGAGAGTCATAGATGTGAAAGGCAGTTGAGGACTTTAGGAGTTAGGGTTTTTTGTTCACTTTTTGTCTTTTTAATTTTTGGGGTTTCAGTTTCATAATGTTTACTTGTTTAGGGTTTCATTTGGGGTTTGGGCTTTTGGGTGTTTAACTTTTTTTATTTATTTATTACATATGTTTAGGGTTTTATTGTTAGGGTTTAGGGTATTTAATTTGGGGTTTGGTTTATTTTATACTTCATATAAAATAAAATTATAAATTATATAATTATACATTTAATTTATCATTCCTCTTAAATTCTTAATCATTACTCATTAGTCATTAAGGTATTTTCATTTAGGGTTTGGTTTGGGGTTTGGACTTTTTAATTTTTATTACATATTTATATTGCTATATTCAATATAGTATATTGTATAATATAATAATCAAATAATGTAATATGTTATATTAATTGTTAGGGTTTAGGCCCTTTAGGTATTTTGGGGTTTGGACTTTGGACTTTTTATTACATAATGTGATTATGTTTTTAAGTTTTTTGGTATATACTATATACTATTACTATATAGTTATAACAGTTTATATGTGTTTTCATTTATATACTACATTTGTAACATTTCCATACAAAAACTATTTAAACTTTAGGAGGGTTAGGGAAATTGGGTATAGGTTATAGTATATAGTATATACTTATATAGTATAGGTATACATTATATAATATATATCATATCCTAAAAATTTCTTAATTATATAGGTTATTTATAGGGTAATTTTATTAAATATACAAATTAAAGGGTATATTTAATAAAATTACCCTTATTTATACGGTAAGAATGTAAGGTATATGATTAAAAATTTTTAAAATGCACAATGGAGTTTAGGCCTGTAGGTTAGGGTATGGAATATACTATATAGGTTTAGAACTTTAGCATATAGTATGAATTTACATTTTTAATATAGAAATGTAAAATGTTTATAACTTTATAGCCTATTAGACTATTAGTTAAATAGTTAATAACTTAATACTTAATAAGTTAATAGATTAATAGTTATATGGTGATTTACTTTACTGTTTAGACGTTAGAACTTTAGAGTTTAGAGAAGTCTTTAGACTTTAGGCCCTTAGAGTATAATACTGTAATATATAAAGTATAAAGTGTAAACTAAAACCTATGAAGGATTAAATTAAAGGATTTATGTAGCTTATAGAAATGAATTATATCAAATTATCAATTGATTTAAGAGATAATTAGGCTTAGATCATTCAGAAAAATAGTTTTTAGACAAAAACCGGGGCTGTTTTCAAATTCATAATAAAATTATTTTAATTCATAATAATGTCCTTTTACTAAGTGCCATGTCAGAATATTAATTACACGTCAAAATAAAAATTAAATCTTATTTTAAAAGAACTATCTACATGGTTAAATTAAAGGAATTAAAATCCTATTATTTTTGATATTTTGGATGGCTAAATGAAAGGAATTAATTCCTATTTCATATCCTTTTTTTCATGGTTGTATTGTAGAGGAGTTAGACTCTAGAAAGGAGTCTTTGCCTTGTAGTCATTATGCCAATATTCAAGCTAGATAATTTAGCCATCAAGCCAATATTTTCGCCCCTTATACATCCAAACAACAAATGTATTTATCATCTCCTTTTGGGGTCGACATCAATTACGGAAGTTTTGTATGTTTTTAGGGGGAGAAAAAAATATATAGAGGGGGATTTAGAGAACAAATGACAAAAGGTTTTTTGGAACGGCTTGATGTTCTTCAAGGCTTCAAGGTTTAGCCGTTGTTTCCCTTTCATCTTTCTCTTGTATTTTCATATTTATTTATATGGATTCTTTGCATAACTTAGTTGTTATTAGTGCGGAACATGGAAGATCCATATAGATATGTTGGATCTCTAAATCGTTATCCTCCAAGTATACAAGTAAAGTTGTAATCTTATGATTGTCATTATGGTTGATTTTACTGACCATTGGGCGATGAGATCGAGTGTGTTTTTTTTTTCTCTCTCTTTCTCCTCTCTCTCAAATAGATGTTGGTTTAGTTGAAATGTAACAACCCACATTCTGATACATTTGAAATGTACCAAACTCTTTATCTGGTACAACTAAAGTATACCAATTCACATATTTTGTACACCTAAATGTACCAATCTGCATATTTGGGTTCGGCTTCCATGGTTAAGTTGTAGTTTGATGGTAGTGGTACAATACTTATGATACTGAAATGTACCAATACGCTTATTGATACAATTAAAATGTATCAAACCCACGTTAAGAATTTAGTTTTCAGGTTTATGGATTAGGTTGTAGGATGAATATTTTGGAGCTTCTAATTTATGTTTTAAATCTAAATTTTCAGTATAAGTTTGAGGATTAACGTTTAGAATTTAAGTTTAGAGTTTTTATCTCATAATTTGTGAGATTTTAAATTTCAAATCTCATAAACTTTAGGATTTAAATCACTTAAATTGTGGGATTTAAAATATTATAAATCATTAATTATTTTAAAATATTTCAAGTAATAATATAGAAATTTTTGAAATAAAAAATCCTACACGGCAGAAAAGGACTTTATTACGAATTTTAAAACTTCGCCGGCTTCTATCTAAATTTTTTTATATTGAAGGACCTAAATCTAAGTTTCCCTTGATTTAACTATATAGAAAAGTATTTACTATATTTTAGGGTATAGATTATTAGAAATGTTGAATAAAACAAAAAAAAAAACACAAATTATAGGGTATAGATTTAAAAATATATAAATTTAATTATTATATTATGTATGTTTGATCTGGTCCGATCTACCGTCGGAATAGGTGTTGTGTGAATGGTTCTGGACTGAAAAGAGTTGATCCGGTATGCATACCGAAAGTCCAGTCTCAGTCGCCTCTTAGTCCAGTCTCTTAAGTTGTTGGTTTGGCCGGTCTCGGTTCAGTTTTTAGTTTTTCGGTCAAACTGCGCCACGCCTAGGCCTAGCCCATATAGTTAAGGCCTAGGTCCAACACAACCCATGGCCTGCGGCCTATTCGTGCTCGTGTCGTGCCTTAAACAGGTTGGCCCAGGGGCCTTTTTTTGTTTTTTTTTCAGGGTTTAAAAATAAATCTTATGATTTTTTTTTCTTGTTCATAATTAAATATTAACATTTTTTTCCATGAAAATTAAATGTTTTTGGTGAAAAGTTCTTTAAAAATGGAGAAAACAATGTTAAAAGAGTTGTGCCTAATTTGGGCTCATTTAGGGCTCGTGCTGGTGACTTGCCGGGTCTAATGGGCTAAAAACTTCTGCCCTGCCCGAGCCATTTACTCGTGCTATGTTGTGCCCTGCCTAATTTAATCGTGTCATGCCCCGGCCTAGCTATAACGACTCGTACCTTTTAAGTAATTTTTAAATGGGGCCCAAAGTTGACTTTTGGTTCTAGTAAGATTTTAATTTTGACCTTGGGTCTGTTAGGAAGGTCTTGAGCTCACGAGTTTGTCGACACGCGGCATGGGTTGTTTAGAGCCACGGGTAGAAAGTTATGAACATGAAAAGAGACTCAAAGTTGACTTTTTAAATTACTACGATTTTAAAGTTGACTTTGAATGGTGACGTAGAGCTCGACTCCACGAGTTCGTAAACACGTAGCATGCATCATTTGGAGCTATGGTTTGAGAAATACAGAGGTTAAAAGTGAGGGGCAAACTTGTAATTATGAGGAAATGGCATTTAAAATTCCAGAAATTTTTGGAATTCTCTCCCTTCCCCTTATTTCTTCCCCAAGCACAGCCCACGTCCCCTAGACCCGCAGACCATCTTCTTCTCCCTTCTCCACTTCGCGCGAGCACCTAGCCCCCACCGGTGACGTCCCCAACCGCCGGCCAGTGAACTCAAACTCCTCCCGCCGCCCCCCAGCCCTTCCTCTTTTCTCTCCCGCGATTTCTTTCTCCCTCTACGCGTGCAACGTGCGCGACCCGTGTGACAACCCAGCCTTCACCGATCGTTCTGGCCGCCCAGACCCACCGGCGACACTCTCCAGGTGCCGGCTAGCTGCCCCAGTGCGTCCTCTCGTGGACCTAGCCTCTAGCGTGTGCGAAATCTGCTCGAAAACCACCCAACTTGCCGCCCCTTAGTTCGCGGATTCCGGCTAGCTCCGGCCTCCGATTACCCCAATTTTAGGTGGGTTTTTCTCCTCTCCTTGTGGGCTTTCTTTCCCTTTTAGTTTGGATGTTCAATTTTGAATATTTTGGAAGATTGAAATTGGGGGATTTTGAGATCATTCGGATTTGGCCTTGTTGAAGTGGAATTGTTGGTTGTTTTGTGTAATTATGAGATTAAGTACGGAGTTGGGGTGATTTGGGACTTGTTTGATTGTTTGATTTTGAGGATTTTGGAACTTGGATTTTTGGGAGATTATGACAATTTGGATTTTTGTTTAATTGAGGATAATTAAAAGTTCTATGGTGCAATTGGTGGTTATGGTATGAAATTGGAGCGAATTGGAACTTGAATTGAGGAATTATTGTGAGAAGTTAGAAACTTGGGAATTAGGGATTTAGAAACCATGTTAAATCCCTTGTAACCTTTGATTTTGGGTGATAAATTGAGGTAGTTTTAATTCATTTCCAAACTTAGAAACCTTCAATTGTGGTTTCGAATGGTAAATTTGAAGAATTTGGAGAAATGGTGATTTTGGAGTGAACTTGGACACTTATTGGTTGTGAAACGACACCCGAATGAACCTTGGTCGAGTTATGTAGTAATGGAGGTTATTAGGGAAATTACCGGATAAAAATGAGCTAGTGATGTTGGATTTTGAGTCGAGAAGGAAATTAAGTTGGGCTATAGTTAAATATAGATTTGTGTAGCGTAAGGCTTAGAACGTACACTTGTGTTTTTATGACCTTAAATTGAACAGTATTCTAACGTCTTGTCGTTCTCGTGTTAGGCGACACTCCCGAGTCTAGGGACGATCTAGTCGGAGACCAAGGCTAGGCTATCTCTGTGAGTGGACACTTGTTTTTAAATTTCATGATTCAATTCATATTTATATTTTGAGTTTTAATTGAGAAATATTATTTGGTATCAGAGCATAGGTTTAGGATTCCTCTAATTTTGCACGAAGTGTGCATCCTGGTTTCTGAGAATTTCTTGGTTTTCTTATAGGAATTATGCCTCCTCGACGTGGCCGACCACCGGGGGACCACCATAGGGTTAATGAAGGTGCAGACGAGACTGCACAAGGATTGGCTCAATCTTTGGATCGGTTAGTTGAAGCGATGACAAATGTAGTATGTACACGTGGACCTACAGAAGGGGATTATAGTGTTGAACGAGCCTATAGACTTGGGGCTATAGTCTTTAAAGGGACAACTGATCCTGGTGTAGCTAACGACTGGATAGTGAGACTAGAAAGAATTTTTGAGGTTACGAGGTGTCCGGATGAAGAAAAGATTGCCTTAGCTCCGTTCCTACTTGACGGTGATGCTTATTTTTGGTGGGAATCAGAAAAAGCAAGGCTGACCGCTGATGAGATTACTTGGGATAGGTTTAGAAGTGCTTTTTATGAGCAGTATTATCCCAGAGTGTACTGTGATGAGAAAAGGGTAGAATTTCAGAGATTGAGACAGGGATCCATGACTGTTGCAGAGTATGAAAGGAAATTTATAGAGCTTTCTAGATTTTGCCCGCATCTTGTGGCGGATGAGAGAGAGAAGTGCTCTAGATTTGAGGATGGTCTAAGAGAAGAAATTCGTACGACGTTTGCAGCTGCTATGCATACCAGTTATGCTAGCCTAAGGGAGGTCGCCATGAAAGTTGAAAGGTCTCTTATAGAAGGAACCAGAAGTGGGATGAGATGTCATCATTATCAGAGCACAATAGTAGGTAGTCCTAGTCAAGGACCATCCAAAAGGGGCAGTTTCAGTTCTAGTTCTTCTGGGAGTGGTGGATTCCAAGGTTATCAACATAGCGTTAGTGGTGGTCAAGGCTTAGGGCGTAGTCATCAATTTGGAGATCAGTCTATTGCTGGTAGTGTCAGTACCTCAGATTTCTCAGAAGGACGGCGATCCACTAGAGTTGGTTCCCATAGGTACCCAGTTTGTGAGACCTATGATAAACGTCATGGAGGGCCTTGCCTAAAAGGTAGTGCGGAAGGATGCTTCCATTGTGGTCAGATGGGGCACTATAGAAACGATTGCCTGATGTTGTACCATGGAGAAGGTGAAGCTTCTGGATCAGCTATACGTTCAGAGCACACCTTTGGGGCTCAAAGTCATAGCCATGGAGCGAGACAAAGTGGGGATGGTACAACTAGCAGTGGTGCTCCGTCTAGCCACTCCATTAGGGGCGGAAGACAACAAATAGGACGTCCTAGAGCTCAAGGCAGAATTTTTACCATGATCCAGCATCGGGCATCAGTTTCTCCAGACGTCATTTTGGGTACGTGTTTTATTTTGGGTGGAAAACCCGTATCTTGTTACGTGTTAAGTTTCACGTAGATTTGCGTTGTTTTTAATAGCGAAGCTTAAGTACAATTTGAGGTTAATTGGAGAATTTAGTAAGACCCTAAGTAATAGTTTTGAGGAGATAAGTTTGATAATCTAGTTAAATACATAATGAAGTGGTTTGAATTTCGGTCGGAGACCCTTTGGTTGTGGTAGAGGAATTATGGTGCTTAGAAGTGCTTTTGTAGGTGTTTTTAAAAAAGGGTTAGTCCAATTTCAGGGGAGGTTCTCTCGAAATTTCCGTAGGATTTTCCTTGATATTGAATTCCCACAGGATCACTCTGAGTTCCAGGGTGGAATTCGGGGAGGGCCCTGTCACTAGCCCTTTTGACACTAACTCTAGGTAAAGAGCCTAGTGTTGATCTCATTTTATAACATTTAATTTACCTCTAAATCATACATGTTAGGCCTTTCTTCAAGCACTTTTATGATTTTAATTGTTATTTTTATTATTTAGTTTAGTATTTAGTTTTGATTAGTTTTTACATTAAATCATAGCTTTTAATTAAGGTTCTTTCTAAGTTAGTTTAGTTTTTTTTATTATGATTTTTAATGACTTGCTTGATTGTGTAGGGTATAGCCCAAAAGAAATAGATGAGGCCCAAATGAAAGAATAAAGAAGAGGAAGGAAGCCCAAGCAGCAGCCCAAGCCCAGTCACCAAACCCGAAAGCCGAACGGTCATAAAGAAAAAGAAGAAGCTGCTGCCTTTTCCTTAATTAATCTATCTCTCAACCTATCAGCTTGCGACACATGGCCCTCTATTTCCTCTCAGTCACATTTTCCTTTTCTTTCAGCTACCGGCTCTCTCTGTTCTTCTAGCTAAGCCAAGCCACAACTCCAGCTCCTTCTTCCTCTCTCTTGCAATCATGTGAGCCGCTCGCCTTTGCCTTCCAAGCTAGGCACCATTCTCTTTTGGTTGGTTGGTTGGTTAATCAACCACGCAGCCATTCACGCAGTGACACATGGAGGAGGCAGCTATGACCAGCCTGCTTCCAAGCCTCTCTTTCCGTGTTCTCTCTCTGTCCTCTCATTTTTGCCTCATCTCTCCATATTTTATATTTTCTGTCCTTAGTGAGAAAAATTTCATCCCTTTTGGGGTTGAATTTAAGAGAAATTCTATATTTTATTTTGTAATCACTTTTTATTTTATAATTTGAGTCTTTAATTTACTTTCATGTCTCTCTTCTTTTTCTCCTCTTATTTATTTATATGCTTCTAAGTTATTATTTTTATTGGTCTTAGTCTAGTTTAAATGTTATTTTATTCTTATTTTTCCTTTTATTTTAATTTAATACTCATGGGTGGTCATTAAACTTTTTTACCAAGGTGAGGGGGAAGCACCACCATAAAAATTATCAAGTAGCTCTCTTAATTAATTTCTCACCATTTAGTCCTTACAAATCTAGATTTTGGTTATAAAATAAGAAAGAAGTTATATTTCACCGAAGATGTCATATATCATGGGTAGTTAGAACTTCTTTCCACATTTTTACTTGATGATCAATTGTTCTAACATAAGTTCTTTGAACTATAGTTGCTCCTTAATCTTTGATTCACTTGAGTTGCTTAAAGTTTATATTTTTTAAGCAAGAACAATATCTATGATAAAAATAATCAATTTTAGAGCATAAATTATAAATAACTTTTGGTGAAGGTATCAAGTTAATTGTTAAGTGCCATCTTTTGTGGAAAATTATGAAGAAACTTACCAAAATAATAATTATGGTGGTGTGGAACCTTACCCTTGGTTTTTATACCATTGTTCAAAGTTTCTTACCCAAACGTGACATCTCTACTCTTTAGTTTTTGAATTATTGCTCTTTTATTTCTTTTTAATTCTTGTGCCATCTACTCTCTAGTCTTTTAATTTATTGCTCTTTTATATTTATTTTTAATTCTTGCATCTAAATTCCTAGTCAAAATTTATTTATATTTCTAGTCTAATAAACTTCAAAAAAACCAACCAATCAATCATTCTAAGCTAGGTTAGTTTTAAATTAATTTAAAGTTTTAAACTAATGAGTCCACATAATATTCCTTAAGGATCGACCTCGTTCAGTGCCGTCTATGCTATAGACTCGTTCACTTGCGAGTAATTAAATGATTTACAACACCTAGCAAAACTTCTTCGCCTAAAAAGTTTGAATATTCTTGCGAGCCGAAAGTTAAAAGGCTTTTTGGTCCTAATACAAATTCTAGGGTGTCTAGCAAAGTAAATATACTTTGATTATTGCTTTGGTGTTTGTTTAAATATATATATTTTTTTGATGTTAGGTAAACTTCTTTAGACATTAAAACTCTAGCCATAGGATGAGACCCACAAGTTGGAAATTGAACATTATGGGCAGATGACAATCTAAAAAGGTGCAGAAACAATAAACACAAAGGTAATTACCTAACCACTTAATCTTGCCAAAATCTAATTCTCTAGCCCTTCCCCACAACAAGATGAAGATTGTGAGTCACTGGGCACCGCATTGGAATCTCACTTGTTAGCATTAAGACTTAGGAAGCAGATATATAGACATGTCCATTGACTTTTTCTCAAATTTGACTTTCCAACACGTTGAGGACACATTGAGACATGGAATGAGGACACGGCAAGGGTTAATTGTCACAGCCCCAAACCCAGTGTCCATATTATACTGAAATATGATACATGAATTTGCAGCGTGAGTTTAAGAAATAAATTTTCCCCCTTTAAAAGAAAATAGACATAATAGTCATTCCATAATACTTAATCAAATACTTAATTGCATTCTAGAGTAATTCAATTAATTCCTTATGCTTAAATTGCCAATCACAAATAATCATTCAAGTATACCTTCCAATACAGTGATATTCCTTTCATGCTAAAAAATAGTAGTGTATATATATATAGGCTTATTATTGAATTTGCCCCTTGAAACATACTCTTTTTTTTCACTTTGCCCTCTAAAAGTTAAATCCTCTCACTTTGCCCTCCGAACTTTGTATCACAACGGGTAAATCCTCCCATTTGCCCCTCCGAACTCAACTTTATCCATTTGTCTAGTTTTTATCTCAACTTTAGCCCAACTTTTGACTCACCAAACTTCCACCAAAATCAGCAATCTTATACTCATTTTGAAGCTATGAATCTCCTCTTTACAACCATATAAAAATACTCAAAACGAAGCTCTAGAACTGCAGAAAATAGATGGAGTTGAGCCGCAGCATGTTAAGCTGCAGCATGCTAAAGTCCGCATGACCAAAACATGTATACCAAAGGGTCAAAGAACATAATGTTGATCCATTTGAATATATTAGTGCACTATTTGAAGGGACTTGAGCCCACATCTAACTTCTCAATAACTTTTTGCTGTAGCATGTATACTAAGGTCCACTTGACCAAATTATGTACACCCAAGAGTCAAGGGTCATAATGTTGCTCCCTATGAGTGTAATAGTGCATTATCTGAAGGAACTAGGGCCCATAACTTATAACTTCCCAATAATTTCAAATGACTTTACCAATGATTCACTTACTTATGAAGTATATTATACCCAATTTCATAATTCTCAATCATAGTTAACTTTGCAAATTATGTCTTTTGTTAAGACAATTTATATAATCATTAGTTTATATACTAAAGATATGTAAATATATATATAAAAATCATAGAGATAATTACTAATACCCCCATTTTGGTTTTCATTTTCCCTTATAATCCACCCTTTTAGTGGGCTTTTCAACCGGTCCACTTGTTGTCTTTTTGGCCCAGTTTTCGTTCTATCTGATCCACCTCTTAATTTTATTTCCATTCTCAGTTAACTCTCCGTCTTTCTATCACTCCCTCTCTCATTTTTGTCTGGTACTATACCATTAGAACTTAGAAAACTGCCCAACCTTCAAGATCTAGATCTTGAAGGAACAATCAACTTTATGGTGAGATGGGAATTGGATCATGTGAGCCGCGTTTGAAGATTTTGAAGATCTAGATCTAGATCAAGAGTTTGAAGCTCTACTTCAACCCAAACGGGCTAGATCACCTATTGGAGAGATGGATCCAGAGATGCATTGAGAAAGGGCTTCAAGAGTTAGATCTCGAAGTTTCCAAAGGTAGAAGGACCTACGACCTCCCTACCACTAGGTCTCGATCTCGGTTGGGCTTCATAACCCTGCCTTTGATGAATGTTGTTAGTAACAATAAGGTAGCCTTTGATTAAACGTAGCTAGCTAACAATAAGACTAGCGCTAACAAGGCTGGGAACGTAGCCTTTGATTAACAATAGCTAACAATAGATAAGTGGTTGATATTGTTACTCTTAATATTATAATTTTATATTGTTACTCTAAATAGCCTTCTCTAAATAGCCTTCATTCGTTGCTTTAATCCTGTCTTTGATAACTAAATAAAATTTTTCATGTAATATTCAATTGTCTGACAGTAATATTGGATTCTAAGTATATTTAATTTGTAAATATTTGATTATAAGCAACAATAAAGTGACAGTAACAATAAGGTGATTGTTAGTGTCTGATAGTAACAATAAGGTGATTGTTAGTGTCTGATGGTAACAATAAGGTGATTATTACTGCCCAATAGTAACAATAAGATGACTGTTATTATCCGATAGTAACAATTCTTTAAATATAAAAAAAAAAAAAANAAAAAAAAAAAGCTTTTTATGCTATTTTTGATGTGTTTATACACAAAAAAAATATATGATTTGTATAAGTTATTTTATTTTTAAATTTTTTGCAATATAAGAATTGTTACTGTTAAACAGTAACAATTTTTAAAAATATTGTAGTACGCTACAGTAACATGTGTAGCACCTGATTTTTTTAAAAGTGAGCCGGTAGGGTTATGTCTTTTCGTAGTTGGGCTTAATGAACTATAGAAGTATCCAAATGTACTTGTCAACCAATATCCCAAAAACATATGAGTAAACAATACACAATTAAAGTTATGATCTAGTACATAGTAAACTTATAAATAATATTTACATAATAAACTTATAAGTAAATAATCACATATAAGTAAACATAACATAAATATATGCAACAAGCTCATAAACAAATAAATTATAATTTAAATCGACAAATAATAACAAAATAAGACAAAAACTGAAATATTTTTATATTAATTATTAAAGGTCCTTAGATGTATTTGTCCAAGATTTGTCAAATTTCATTTATTTTCGTCACCTTAGTTCACTTAATTTTCTTCTTAACTTCCTCTTTGATATCTAACTCGTTTTAAGTCCCATTTGGGCAAACGAAAAGTCTATCTCACACTATTTTTCACAAGGAATTCAACGGATTAGGTCTCATGAACAGGTTCAACTTAGATTGTCTAGAATCGAGTCAAGAACAGAGCTGGGCCAAATTGTTTCTAAAACTGGGCAGCCATGTTCTGAGATTAATAAGTTTTTATGTGTTCTGTGAAAGTCTCTCAAACTTTCCAGATTAATATAGTAGAGGTTATAAGCTTTAAAATGATATAAACAACTTAGGAAACGGTTGAGAAATGAGTGAGATACAAGTATTTAAAGTTATGAACAATCTTTGAAATTTCTGGGCAAATACTATCTTAAAACTGACAGCAAGATTTCAGAGTTAATATCATTCTGTGTATTCCCTAAATTAATCTCAAAAATTCCAGATCAGACGTTCATATTATAAGCTTTAATTCGATATAAAGACCGTCAAAAACGGTTGAGAAATGAGTGAGATACAAACATCCAAATTTATGAACTTTTTTTGCATTTTCCGGCGACGTTCACCTAAAAAGATATGAGTAAATTGAGTTCTAAAACGTTTTTAATGATTAAAAACTCAGTATAGAGACATATATAAGCTACATAATGATGTTAGAACAAAATTTAAGCATTAGAACACATCAAATAGAGAAAAACAGTAAGAACAAGATTTTCCGGCCACCGGAAAACTGATGAACTCGCCGACATCTGGAAATTGTTGCCGGAAACTGGAAAATTTGTTTTAGCTACAACTCCTTCGATTACTAACATTTTTTAGTGATTCAAAAGCCTAACTTGAAGGATTTTTCATGTAGAATACAATAGGATAGTTTGTTTCAACTAAAACCGAAGATTTAAACCTGAAACTTTACAAAATTCAGAAGTGACGAGTTTTAAGAAAAATAATGGTTCTTCATGTTTAATGCATTCTAAAGGCATAAGAACGATACAAAAGTATCCAAGTACTTACATTAGGGCGTTGTTTGATTGCTGGGATTGGATTTGATCCAAAGGGATAAATGTCAAATTTATGTGTATTTGAGAGAAAAATTTCTAACTTGAATAAATGATATGAGAATAAAATAGATAAATTATAAGGAAAATTTATCTCATGCAATCCCCTCAAAATGGTGGGGATTAGTAAGGATAACATTTCCCTAATGACTAAGCTATTTTCTTCCCATCTTCTTTTTTCAAGTTGAAAAACACTCGCCATCTTCTATCTTAAATACACATAAATCTTGTGATTATGCTTTCCAATCCAATCCTAGATGCTAAACGAGGCCTAAAGCTTTTTGAAGTGGATTTGAGAAGTTTTGATGGTTGGAATTGAATTTGAACTTCAAAAGTGCAAGTATAGAAGGTTATTGTGAAAGGGAGTTTGGCTAGCTTTTTCTTTTTGAACAATTGGGTTTTGGCTGAGTTGTTTGCACAAATTTGAAGTGCGAAATCAGTATATCACATACCGTATATTTATAGGCTAAGAGGATAAGTGCAATCAGCTGCAACTTTGCCCCAAAGTTGAGATCTAATGATGAATAGCTAGGAGTCTAGCTAGGATGCAAGTGGGATGAATTTAGATAGTTTGATAGATTCATGCATGTGCTGAGTTAGTGATTTCAGCTGCTGGGACGTGATAACCTCCAATTTATTTTCTTCCATTTATTTCTTTTGTTGCAAATAAGGGCATTTTGGTAATTGCACTTAAAAATTCCAAAAATGGTATAAATAAGTAAAATATAAATATAAATAAACACATAATGGAAATCATGTATTGGTAACATTTTGGCTCACACAAAAGTTTTATGTGTAGAGAAAATAAAATACGCACAAAAGCATGGAAAATTTGCCCGTAAATTCATTTTATGACTTTAATTGCATAAAAATGTAATTATAAACGTCACATGCTTTCTAACAAAGATGCAGTACTAGCTACAAATTGTCATCCATTCATATTTTTGTAATAAGTATGACATAAAATGCTAATGTAATTATTAACAGACTACTTACATTGCCATATATGTAGAACATATGTCCTATTCTCTTCTAATTTTCTAAGTAAATTTAACTTCTAATGACATTTTACACATTTTTAAGACCCGCAGCAACGTGCGGGCACCTTTGCTAGTGCTTTCTAATTGTCTTGATGTGTTGTGAGACTATTCTTTCATTTGTGGGCCCCTATAATATTGTACAGGTATTTCTTAGTTTGGGTTATTACATTAATTTACAATTAAAAAAAAAACTCAGGGCCCAATCGAAATTTTAAAGTAATGTGAGACTAAATTGGAAAAAAGAAAGGGGCAGAATTGTTTGGCTCAAAATCTCAATGGCCACATGTCGACTAGGCCGCGGATAAAGGAACTGAGTCTTTTTTTTGTGCATTGGGCGTGCCAGTACGCGACTGTAGGCTAAGCGTACAATATGATGATATGCACGTAAATATGACTTCCGGTCAAACGATCGTGGGCCTAGCAAGGAACGAAGCTCGACTGCAAGGGTTTTCACAACCTTGATGGTGCAAGGACTTTTGGGAGGGTGTGATGGACAGAAGTGATTTGGTGGGTGACTATGGATGTATGGATGATGGGTGCGAAATTGATGAAATAAAAGTAAAAACAAACCAAAAATGAAATTGAAAACTAGCTAATTGTGAGAATTAAAAAGTGTGATAAAGTAAACTGCAATCAAAATGAAGGTGATCCTACAAATTTAATAGAATTAATGTGAGGGTGAACAATATAGTGCATAATCTAAATTACCCTACTCTTAGGAAAGCAATAAAGTTGCACCAAAACGTGCTCGGTTGACAATAAACACATGGGGGAACCACTTTCTCATTTTTGGATTAGCATTCTAGCCCAAATTAACTACCTTAGGTGTTAATAATGCACGAAAACGTCATTTCAGTGTACAGTGAGCCACATTTGGTTAACGTTGCACCAAAACGTGCTCGGTTGGCAATAAAGACATGAGGAAGCACTTTCTCTTGTTTGGATTATGTTCTAGACCTTAGGAAGTGCATTTCGTGTTAATAAGGAACTACAACGTCATTTCGGTGCATTCTAAGTCTAGTTTCGTCCAATTGCACCAAAAAGTACTCGGTTGGCAACAAAGACATGGGGGAACAGTTTCTTGTGTCTTGATTAGCGTTCTAGACCTAATGAACAACTTTAGGTGTCAAGAATGCAAGAAAACGTTATTTCTGTGCAAATTGAGTACAATTTGGTTAGCATTGCACCAAAATGTGCTCAGTTGGCAAGAAAGACATAGGGAAGCACTTTCTCATGCTTGGACTAGTGTTCTAGCCTTAAAAGAAGCACATTTCATGTTAGGATAGAGCAAAAATGTCTTTTCAGTGCAGAGTTAGTCTAACTTCGTCCTAATTGCACCAAAACGTACCCAGTTGGCAAGAAAGAGATGAGTAAGCACTTTTTAATGTCTCGATTAGCGTTCTAGCCCCTAAGAACAACTTTATGTGTTAAGAATGAAGGAAAACGTCTGTAACACCCCGCACCTTTCAAAAGTGGTTTTGAAAAGTTTTTATAAAGTTTTCGGAATTTTATTTGGAAAGTAAAGCGTTTTGGCGTTTCAAATTTTAAAGTTTGACTTTTAAAAGGGGGCAAAAGTTGACTTTTTGTTTGGGAGGTCTTTTCGCGTTGACTTTGGGTTCGTTGCAAAGTTCTCGTCCTCACGAGTTCGTAGACACGTAGCACGCGTCGAACGGAGCCACGGTTTGAAAGTTACGGACGTGTGAAGAGAGGGGCAAGTTTGTAATTTTGAAAAAGTGGTTTTTAAAAAGGGGCACAGAACCCCAGAAAATCAGACAGCTTTCTCTCTCCTCTCTCCCGATGGTTCTCTCTCTCTTGCGAGCCTCTCACCCAGCCGCGCCTTTCGCCGGCACGTGGGGGCGCGTCCGGCGGCGGGCTGGGCTGGTGTTTGGCTCGCCGTGCTCGCGCCACCTTCCTCTTCCCTCCGGTGGTGGCACCTCCTCCCGAAACAGCCCGGAAAGAGAGAATCCGAGAGTGCACCGTGGGTGATCGGCGGCGATCTCGCCGTTTCCGGCGACGACGAGGCTCAGTGACCGCCCAGATCTCTTCCTCTCGTCGAGCCCAGCGTGTTGGTGGGTTCGATTGACCCGGGGGACCGCCGTGGACGGCGGATTGAGTGTGGGTGTGCCGCCAGCTTTCCGGCCAGTTTTCGTTAGTTTCCGGCCACTTTTGGCCATCGACCCAGGTTCGAGTTTTGATCCCCTCGATCTCCTCTACGTGCCTGTCTAAACACGACTTTCGTTTTTGACAGTTGACCGCCATTGACTACCCGTTGACCGTCGTAGGACTCGCTGGTGTGACGGTTCCAGCGACCGTTCCTTGGTTTTCGGCCTCGGGCCAACCACCCGAGCTTGTGGGTGAGTTTGGGTGAGCTTCTCGGACCCTTCGAGTGTGTTTTCCGGGGGCCGGGCAACCCCCGAGCGTGGTGGTTCCCGCTGTTTCGGTTGTTTGTTGACTTGATTGAGAACGTGTTGGGAATTCTAGTTTATTTCTTGGACTGTCTGGTCTTAACAGGTACGGTCGGCACAGGAATTTGTATTCCCGATGCCGTTATGCTGCCGGATTTTAGAATCCGTGCATTGGAGCCACGAAGGACACGGAGGGCAGTTTAGTCTTCTCGCGTGGTCACGGTGAGTGAACCTAGGAATCCTTTAACTCTCAGTTAGTTAGTTACTTGGCTGTTTTGAATGCTTGGTTGTTTGGTTGCTGGTACTAGTTAAGAGGGCTACGGAATTAGGAATAGAATTTAAGTAAAGATCAGACTTGGTTTGTCTGGTCTTAACAGGTGCGCTCGGCTCAGGGATTGCATTTCCGATGCCGTTGTGCTACCGGATTTTGGAATCCGTGCAAAGGAGCCACGAAGGGCACGAAGGGTAGTTCAGTCTTTTCGTGCGGAACACTGTGAGTGAACTTAAGATCAATTTATTTCAGTTCAGTTAACTTTCTGGTCCAGTTAATTGCTTGCCTTGTTTGCTTTGTGTGATTGGTTGTTGTTTGCTAGTTAAGGGGGGTATGGAAATTAAGATTGAAGATCTCGAGGTGTTAAAGGTTAATTGAGGTTAAAGGCTTAAGTATGAGATTGGAGTAACAATGGGTATCAATTGAGGATTAAGTTGAATTCTAAATAAGGATCAGTGGTTATTGTTCGAGGATTAGTGGATCCCAGATGAAGGATCTAGTTGGATCCCAAGTAAGGATCTCGTGGATTGTTTCAAGATTATTTTAGTTTAGAGTTAAATCGAGGAAAATTGAGGTATTACAGTTTGGCACAGTGGAATCGATTGGTTTAGAGGATTTGGTGATCAGGTTAAGGAATTGAGTTTGTGACTTGTGGTTGGATTGTGATTTGAGGCTTAAGATGGATTATGATTTGATTATTTTATTAAATTTCTGATTTGAGGTTACAGTAGATTTCACTCATACGGGCTCTAGTGAGCTTACTGGGTTTGTGTGTAAACCCGGTGCACCTGTGGTTGGGTGCAGGGTTTGGTTTTGCAGGCTTGCAGGCTGAGGAGACGGTGGAGTGAAGACGAGGTAGTGGGACCAGCAACAGTTTCAGAACGTTATTTTACAGTTTGATTTTTATGTAAAAATTTTACAGCTTGATTTTATAAATGTGTTTTTGTAAAATTACAGTTGCTTCAGTAAATTATTTTATTATTCATCGCTCACAGTTTCAGAAAATGGGTCCACAGCTTCAGAAATTAATTTCAGGAAACAGGAAACAGTTTTTAGTCACGTGCCCGGGGGTCGGGGCGTGTCATAACACCCAAAGTGGTTCTTTAGGACTAGCACGTTAATCGAGACATTAGAGAGTGCTTCCTCACCTCTTTCTTGCCAATGGGGCACGTTTTGGTGCAATTTGGACCAAGTTAGACTGAGTACGCACCGAAATGACGTATTGGTGCACTCTTAGCACCTAAAGTTGTTCTTTGGGGCTTGAACGCTTATCGTGACATGAGAGAGTGCTTCCCCATGTCATTCTTTTCAACGGAGAACATTTGGGTGCAAGTTTAATCGAATTGGACTCAGTGTGCATGTTGATAGTGTTTTCTTAGAACCAAATAAATACTCAATTCTAAGTTTACTCGCAAGTGCACGAATCGCGGCGTAGCAAAGCATGCAAATAACGAGGTCGATCCCACAGGGAATAGGTAAATAACATCAAATCAATTCAGCTTATTCACAACACACACACACGGCATGGGGGTTTAGATTTAGGGTCAAAACTCACATACACACTCTAACACACACACACACACTTTCATGGCATTGTTAAGCATCAGAATCCACCAAACTATCAATGAACAACTAATATGATAATCATGCAATTTCAAAAGACTACGAACACAAAGTTTGACTACCAAAGGCTTTGGCTATTTCCCTTTGGCGTTATACCCTCCTTATGCATATACTAAGAGCTTATCGGGCCTACCCTAGCAAGTTAACATGCATGTTCCTAGATAAACTAGGGCAATCACCCATGCACGAGTCATTAAGATTTGTGAAGATGTCAAACACGCAGACCCCCTTTCCAACCAAATGTACACGGCGCTACCATACGAATACTATTACCACAACCGTTGCTTAAGCGGCTGTTTGTTACTTCTAAAATTGTCATCCTTTCGAGCTTATTCAATTTTATAACATCACTAGATGCTTATCCTTAAGGTGGCCAGTCAAAAATATTCCACAACTAGTGCCTAGTTTAATAGGATTTTATGTAAGTAACATCATCATTAATTCCAGAAATCATACTTCAAACATTGAACATAGATAGAGGTTTCATCTTTAACTTAACAATGCATAAAAGTGACTAAGACATGAACATGTAAATAAAATATTTAATTTAATAAACAAACTGCCAATCTATGTTCAAGATCCTAATTAACACTTAAAAATAATAAAACAATGCAAAGAGCATGAAAAAGGAAGAAGGAAACCACAAGGAAGGCACGGCAAGGGCTAGGGAGCTTGCGGCAAGGCTAGAGCAGCAAGGCTGGGGCAGCAAGGGTGTCACGGCCTCCTCCTTGGATCTCTAGGGTTGCACGGCACCCCTCCTTCTCTTAGCTTGGCTTGCTTGCGGCACACTCTCTCTCTTTCTCTCTAAAAATATAGAATTCTGATTTTGTGGTGTAAAGATGTGTAGCTCTCTAGATGTGAAAGTTCATGTCAAATAATGAGGAGAGGAGGCCTTTATATAGGAGTGAGGAGATGCTGATTCCTTGGCCTCCAAGGACTAGGTAACTTGCGGCACAAATAGGAAAGTAGGGCTAGGGTTTCCCCTGTGGGCTTGCGGCATGGCTAGTCACTTCCCTTGCATGCGTGTGGGCTTCTCCCTTGGTCCATGCACATGCTACCTTAGGCCCAATCCTTCATGTGATGTTAACTTGAGCCCATTGAAGCTTCTAGAACCCATTTGACCTTGGCCCAACATTCCATGGTCCACTAGGAAACTTTGTCCAACTAGGGTTAGGTTTTCCTAGTCCAACTAGGAATAGGTTTTCCTAGTGCAATTAGGATTTCCCTTTTCAGTCCAACTAGGGTTTACCTTTCCTAGTCCCACTAAGATTTACCTTTCCTAGTCTCACTAGGATTTACCTTTCCGAGTCTCACTAAGATTTGGTTTTCCTAGTTCAACTAGGATTTCTCATTTCTAGCCCTGGACACTGATGGTTTTCCTGGTTTGGCTAGGATTCCTTGTTTGAGTAGGATTTCAGCTTTCCTAGTTCCACCAGAATTTGTTCAGTTTTCCTAGTTTGATCAGGAATTGTCCAATTTTGGTTCTTTTAGCTTCTTTCTTCATAATTGCTTCATTTGACCTACAAAAGACAGAAACAAAGCAAAAAGACACAAAACGCCAAGTTCTAGTGTTCTAGGTTAGGGAGTTAGCATATAAAAACATGCACAAATGCACACTCAACACACCCCCAAACTTAGACTTTGCTAGTCCTCGAGCAAAGAAAATAGAATAAATACTCAAAGATTGACTCTAAAAACAACTGTTTCCCAACAAATGAGTTCATGTATGTGGCTAGTATCAATTATTGCAAGCAAAGCACATGTATCAGTCATTCATCAAATTCAAGTGATAGCTACAATGTATACCTTACTTCTCCATTGTCCTCTATACTATCCCTTGCATAAACCCATGTGTTAGATAAACAGTCAAGATAAGTTATAAACAAGTTAAATTCAACTCCAATCCTCACTAGGCATACTCTCAGCAATAAACACTCAGAAATTGGGTTGATTTATGTGCTCTCAGGTAATGTGAGAATATATATACAAGTTCACATTAGCATTAAATAAACAAAGCACAAATATATAGGGTGTGATCTCATGAATGAATGCCAATGAACTTGAAATGGAATCACTAGTCATATGCTTCTCTCTTATTCAATCTCCACACCAAAGGATTACACCTTACCTTGGATCATAAAGGACTTTTATGGGTTGAAATGAAGGCTTAGGTTTAGGTTATGATATTGAAATGAAAGGAAAAACACAATGGCTAGTACTATGGAATTTTTAACACAGTTAGGGCATACCTTGCTTATTTGCACTTCATAACTTGAATTTTGAACTTTTCGCTCTCTTTTTCACCGGCCTTAAGCTTCTTTTGTTAGCTTGCTTCTTTTTCTTCTTTCTTGGCATCAGCATGGTCTTTTTGAGCACTTTTTCTTTTCTTTTGCTTCAAGTCAATCACTTATTTTGCACCCGCCAATTCTTATGCAACCAAAAACCATAGTATAAGGGTAAACGGGATAAGGAGTGTAACTCCCCCAAACTTAGGGTTATTGAGCACTTTTTCTTTTCTTTTGCTTCAAGTCATGTGTAATCACTTATTTTGCACCCTCCAATTCTTGTGCAACCAAAAACCATAGTATAAGGGTAAACGGGATAGGGAGTGTAACTCCCCCAAACTTAGGGTTAAGTATAGGTGTTTGGTAACAAAGAAAGGCTAATTTAAGGCTCAAGGTGGCTAGCTAGTGGTAAACACAATGTGGCTGGCTTTTCGGCTAAAGGGGTAAAGAAACATGGCCTAAAATCATCTCCTTGGCACAATGTAATCTCCAAATGCTTCAAATAGAATAAAAGAGAAGTTCTAACAAAAATGATTCAAATTATGTGCATTTCAAGTGTATGACCAAATGAATGAATAATGAGATCAAAACAACGACTTAAATGACAAGAATAAGATTAGAGTGGCGCGCACACTCAAGAATTAAAGAACAGGCTCAATAGCTCACATAGGTCATAAGTCTACTCTAACAAGTATATAACACACTTAACATGCATATCACTACACAAGTTCATGAAAACGAAATATAGATCAGATGGAGTTGTCAGATAAGCATGTAGCATCAAATGAACAAGGTGAATAAGGATAACATGTACAAGGCTAACAATGCAAGTCTACAGCCATACAATCATGTCAAGTGTTGGGAAACTTTAAAAACACATGTTGCAAGAACCCTAGAGAGTTAAATCCAAACTGAAATTGAATCAACACTAAAGGAGTTGCATTTTACTTTAGTACCCAAAAGAGCAACCCCAATGCAATTAGGATCGGTTCTTAGGGCTTTTGGACTCTAAAACAAAATTTATTTATTTTTTTTCGAAAACTCCCTTTTAAAACAGCTTGCCTATTCCCCCCCAAACTTAAATGATACATTGCCCTCAATGTATAAGAAATAAACTACATGCATGCACAATCAAGTACGGAAAGTAAGCAACCCCCCCAAAAGGAAATTTAGCACACAAACTAACAAATAAAAACAGAAAGCACTAAAATTGTCTCAAATGAAGCAAGAATGAAATAAAAAGTGTTTACGAGCTCAAGTGGAAGTGTTGTGCGCGGCTGGTCCTTCCTTGAGCTTCCATCTTCCCAAAACGTGGGTTGCCTCCCAAAAGCGCTTGCTTTTCCGTCTTCAGCCAGACGTTGCTATGTCTCTTTATTTGCGGCTTCTCTTGCTTCTTCTAGATCCCATGGTCTGCTCTCGGCTTTATCTCTAGCTCGGCACCTTGAAGTCTCTCTCAGCTCCACCTTTTCCTCTTTGATCTCCGCTTCTTCTTCGTCTTGTGGGATGTCTTCAGTGACTTGGAATGACTCAATTATTCCCATGTGCGTGAAACTCACCATCATGGTTCTTGATCTGAACTCCATCCCAACAGTGCACAAGAATGGCCTCCCAAGAATGAGAGTTACATTATCAGCTAACCTAGGCACATCAAGAACAATGAAATCAGCGGGCACCAAGAGTCCTTTGCAATTTATGAGCACATCCACAAGCTTCCCCCAGGGCTTTGAAGTGGTCGAATTCCCAAAAGCAACATGGTGGTCATATTCTTGCAAATCAGCTTCCTTGAATCCTAGGCCAATGAAAAGTCGTACAGGCATAATGTTGATTGCGGATCCATCATCAAGTAGCACTCTCTCAAGTACACAATCACCCACAATGCACGAAATGACTAATGGCCCAGGGTCCTTCTTCTTTGTCGGCAATTGCTCAAATAAGTAACCCCCAATTCGATCTGAGACTTCAGCCTCTCCATCCCTCACTTTGTCTTCAATTTCTCTCAACTCCCCTAGTGTGCGTGGGAAGTGCTTGATGAACTCTATAGGCTTGGCCTCAGATTCCTCACTTGGTTCTTCCTCGTCCATGGAAGGGTCTTCTTCTTCCTCATCATCAGAAATAATTATCACTTCATGGACCTTCTTCTTCCCTACTCTTCTTCCACGAAGCACCCTCTTGGTTTGCATCCAAACCACATTTACATTTTCTGTCTTTGGGTTGACAACGGCTTGGCTAGGTAACTTCCCATGCTCTCTTTGTCCTACTATGTTTGCAATCTGCCCCATTTGCACTTCTAGACTCGCAATGGCCTTGGAATTAGCTTGAAGTTGTTGTTCAGTTCTTTGCATGAATGTGTTGGTGCTTTGAGCAAGTGAGGTGGTGTTTTGAGCAATTTGTGCAATCTTGCTCTCCAAGCTAGTCTTTTCGGCATTAGGATGGACATATGGCTGCACAGGTGCGCTTCCACTAGCTTGCTGCCCATTATTGTTGCTCCACCTCATGTTAGGATGATTCCTCTACCCAGGATAGTAAGTGTTTGGAAATGGCTCTCCTTGGATTCTTTGGAAATTTCCTACTTGATTCACTTGCTCCATGCTCTCCCCTTGATCTTGTGAACCTGCACTTTCTTGCACCATAGCTAAATTCCTCACCATAGTCTTGATTTCTGCAATTTCCTTCTCAATGGCACTTGGTACAGCCGAAACTTCATAGATCCCTCTTTTGGTTGTTCCTCTATTGCGCGTGAAGTTCCATTGCTGCGAGTTGTGCGCAAGTGTCTCAAAAAGTGCATTGGCCTCCACATTTGTCTTAGTCATAAACGAGCCTCCACATGCGGCATCCACCATTGATTGGTCTCTCTCCAGCAATCCTTGATAAAAACAGCTCATAAGGTACCACGGCTCCAAGTTATGATGGGGACATGCGTTTAGCAACTCATTGAACCTTTCCCAAGTCTCGTGGAATGGTTCATCCGCTTTTTGCACAAATCCCAGAATATCTCTTCTTATTTCATTCGTCTTGGCAGCAGGGAAAAATTTCTTCAAAAATTGCTTAGATAGCTCCTCCCAAGTAGTGATTGATGCACTAAGCAGCGAGTAGAGCCACTTCTTTGCCTTGTCCTTGAGTGAAAATGGGAACAAACGGAGTCAATATTGGTTCTCATCAAACTCCACATGCCTCGCTGTCTCGCATACTCCAGCAAACTCCTTTAAGTGTTGAATGGGATCTTCTCCACTTAGTCCATGAAAATTCGGCAAGAGATGAATGATTCCACTCTTGATCTCAAAATTGTGGTTCATGGGCGCATAACGAATGCATGATGGCTGCGCGGGCAGCGATGGTGATGAAAAATGACTCAAAGGGTGAGTGGGAACAACTTCAGCGTCACGATTGTCGCCCATGCTTCCTTCTAGGTCAGATTCGGATTCCGAAGAGCTTGAAGTGAATGGACTTCTTGGACGCTTCCTAGTGGACTCAAGTGCTTCAGCAAGAGCGTCTCTATATCTCTATTCAAGGTTAGAACTCATAAAACAAACACCTAACACATTGAGCACCCAATTTATCAGTAGAAAAGACACTTATAAAGAAACAAGCATTATTAGAAACTAAAAACTAAAAACTGAAAATTTAACGAATATAAACTAATACTATAATAAGCTAAACCAATTCAATGATATTTAACACCATTCCCCGGCAACGGCGCCAAATACTTGTTGATTGTGTTTTCTTAGAACCAAATAAATACTCAATTCTAAGTTTACTCGCAAGTGCACGAATCGCGGCGTAGCAAAGCATGCAAATAACGAGGTCGATCTCACAGGGAATAGGTAAATAACATCAAATCAATTCAGCTTATTCACAACACACACACACGGCATGGGGGTTTAGATTTAGGGTCAAAACTCACATACACACTCTAACACACACACACACACTTTCATGGCATTGTTAAGCATCAGAATCCACCAAACTATCAATGAACAACTAATATGATAATCATGCAATTTCAAAAGACTACGAACACAAAGTTTGACTACCAAAGGCTTTGGCTATTTCCCTTTGGCGTTATACCCTCCTTATGCATATACTAAGAGCTTATCGGGCCTACCCTAGCAAGTTAACATGCATGTTCCTAGATAAACTAGGGCAATCACCC
Source organism: Purshia tridentata (assembly GCA_003254885.1). Taxonomy (NCBI): domain Eukaryota; kingdom Viridiplantae; phylum Streptophyta; class Magnoliopsida; order Rosales; family Rosaceae; genus Purshia; species Purshia tridentata. Next base: position 27,417 of record QANT01005585.1, on the reverse strand, counting down.
ATGCACGAGTCATTAAGCTTTGTGAAGATGTCAAACACGCAGACCACCTATCCAACCAAATGTACACGGCGCTATCATACGAATACTATTACCACAACCGTTGCTTAAGCGGCTGTTTGTCACTTCTAAAATTGTCATCCTTTCGAGCTTATTCAATTTTATAACATCACTAGAAGCTTATCCTTAAGGTGGCCAGTCAAAAAGCATCCACAACTAGTGCCTAGTTTAATTAGGTAATAGGATTTTATGTAAGTACCATCATCATTAATTCCAGAAAATCATACTTCAAACATTGAACATAAATAGAGGCTTCATCTTTAACTTAACAATGCATGTAAATAAAATATTTAATTGAATAAACAAACTGCCAATCCATGTTCAAGGTCTTAATTAACACTTAAAAATAATAAAACAATGCAAAGAGCATGAAAAAGGAAGAAGGAAACCACAAGGAAGTCATGGCAAGGGCTAGGGAGCTTGCGGCAAGGCTAGGGCAGCGGGGGGTCCTCCTTGATGCTCACGGCAGGGCTGGGGCAGCAAGGGTGTCATGGCCTCCTCCTTGGATCTCTAAGGTTGCGCGGCACACTCTCTCTCTTGGCTTGGCTTGCTTGCGGCACACTCTCTCTCTTTCTCTCTAAAAATATAGAATTCTGATTTTGTGGTGTAAAGATGTGTAGCTCTCTAGATGTGAAAGTTCATGATGTCAAAGAATGGGGAGAGGAGGCCTTTATATAGGAGTGAGGAGGTGCTGATTCCTTGGCCTCCAAGGACTAAGTTTCTTGCGGCACAAATAGGAAAGTAAGGCTAGGGTTTCCCCAAGTGGGCTTGCGGCAAGGCTAGTCACTTAAGCCCATTCCTTGGGCCTCTTCCCTTGCATGCGTGTGGGCCTCTCCCTTGGTCCATGCGCATGCCACCTTAGGCCCAATCCTTCATGTGATGATAACTTGAGCCCATTGAAGCTTCTAGAACCCATTTGATCTTGGCCCAACATTACTTCATCCACTAGGAAACTTTGTCCAACTAGGGTTAGGTTTTCCTAGTCCAACTAGGAATAGGTTTTCCTAGTGCAATTAGGATTTCCCTTTTCAGTCCAACTAGGGTTTACCTTTCCTAGTCCCACTAGGATTTACCTTTCCTAGTCCCACTAGGATTTACCTTTCCTAGTCCCTCTAGGATTTGGTTTTCCTAGTTCAACTAGGATTTCTCATTTCTAGCCCTGGACATTGATGGTTTTCCTGGTTTGGCTAGGATTCCTTGTTTGAGTAGGATTTCAGCTTTCCTAGTTCCACCAGGATTTCCTCAGTTTTCCTAGTTCGATCAGGAATTGTCCAATTTTGGTTCTTTTGGCTTCTTTCTTCATAATTGCTTCATTTGACCTACAAAAGACAGAAACAAAGCAAAAACACACAAAACGCCAAGTTCTAGCGTTCTAGGTTAGGGAGTTAGCATATAAAAACATGCACAAATGCACACTCAACAGTTCACGATGGACTGGGCCATACGAAGTGGTCAGGGTGTTTCCTTATGGAGCCGTAGAAATCAAGAACCTCCAACATGGGACAACATTAACAGTAAATGGTCATCGCCTCAAGCGATATTTGGAGTCGGATGTGGATTTGGAGGAGGAGAACATCACACACTACAAGGAAAACTTTCATAGATATCAGTCGTGAACTGATATCTATTTATGTTTCTGACTGATATATTGAGACGTGATATCTATTGTACCCTTTTACATATCAGTTTTTTACTGATGTCTATGCATATTTATATATCATATATTCTTTACAAACTGATATCATATATAAATCATAGAAATCGCTTTTTTTTGTTTCTGATATGCAAAGGGTATGTTAGATATCGGTTATTTTTTTATTTCTGATATTGTTAAACTGTGAAATGTTATTTTTGTTACGTTTTCATATCGATTTGCTTCCTGAAATTGATATAAAAGTTTATTTAGTTATCGAATTATATCTTGGTTGCGATGTTATAGACAATTTAGATATCTATTTCCTCTTCGTTTTGCATGTTAAAAAGATGATGACTATACATTTCTTATCTGTCTGCGTCTGATATCGGATATAAAAGATTAATTAGATATCAGTTTAAACATCGGTTGCGATGTTGTATGAGATTTAGATATCAGTTTTTCTTCATTATTAGTCTTGAACTGATGATGAGTTTTCATTCCTTATCAGTTTTTCCCTGTAAATCTGATATGGATAAGTAAAAATTTGATGTAAATTTGTAATATAGATATCAGTGTTTTGCCAATTAAAATGAATATAAATTGAATTTACGACAATTGGTATGCTTCAAAAGTAATCATCCATGTATTCATATAAATTCATATCCAATAAATTCACAAGTACTCAAAAATGGATTACAAATCCCTCTGAAAAGTAGGGAATCCCTCATCAATCCATGCATATACCCCCATAATCACTAATCTAACTTCATTAGCAACCTCACTAATCCATGCATGTTAGACTACTGCCAACATGTATACTACAAAATTAATATCCACAATGGCAGTATTGCAGTAAGGCCTAAGTCATGTCTATACAAAAGATTAGATGCCATGGTATCTCAATATCCACAAAATGCTCAAAACTATTAAGTACCACAGTTAACCAATTAGTCATATGTTTAGTCTAAATAGCAGAGGGCAACAAACTCTCCCCACTCCAAGCGGACTTCATCAATTTGCTCTTGTGTATAACCACTCCGCTTGTTCTTTGTACTACTCCACTGAAAACATAACCAGCAATATATAGTTATTAGACACAAGTGCTAGCTGCAAGTAGACACACTTAAACACAGAACTCAATAAAAGGGAAGAGAGAAAGAGTCGGCCATTTTTAGGGTCCTGCCCCATGCCTTACTATCTACATGTAATTCCAAAAAATTAAAAGTTAAGGCCTACACATATATGCAGCTAGCTAGCAAGCAAGTAGCTGAAACTGCAAACGTAAATTAAAGTAAGTCATCTTCGACTCAAATGCAAGGGTTGTGTCCTCAATTATCTCTTTCATATATCTCATGACATAATAGCCACATTCAACACCACCCGGTTGTTTAGGACACTGCAAATGGATGAGTAAAGGACAACACATATAGAGGATTATTTAATTAGCTAGTCAAATGTCCAAGGCATGGCAGTAGCTTAAAGATCACTTGAGTATATATAAAGACACTTACAGAGAGATGCTTCCAATTTGGTGTTTTTCGGCCTGCTCTTCCTGTAACCCCATTAAATTGCCTAATAGCACTTGATCACAAAAAAATAACTCCAAGTTATTCCCCACAAGTTAAAATACAATGCTAATTTTGTAAATTTGAGAGGAAAAGCAACTTACGTGTTCACGACATCCATCCATTCTTGGTTACGTGTTTGCTTTGGAAGAGGGTCCATGATGTGGACCATGTCCTTTTCTTCGCCAATGATGGTCAAAGTCCAATGGGAGCTGCCAAATTGAACCCTAATTAGGATGGCACTACACATGAAAGACCATAAAACCAAAAGAATTAAAGCATTAGCCAATTGAAGGTTACCCAGAATTGAATGGCACTAAAAAGATGCGATCGCATTTTCCTTGCTGGAACCTCTCCACTAGGTAGGTTGATCTCCCTTCTGGCTTTGCAACTCCCACAGAGATGCGTGCTGGGTCCACCAAACCAACCATGTCAGTCATGTTTGATTCGACCAGCCTATCATACAAGTACCTATCAATTAAACAACAAAGCATTTGTATCATGTTCAATAGTTCAAGGTGGGATGTAGCTGAAAGAGTTGAAGCACAAATCTATGTATAGTAATTGAGTACAATTACCTCATGTACACAATTATGCATGTGGCTGAAAGTTCCTCCATCTCCATTAATGCAGTAATATCCTCTCTCAATATATAGAGTCTTCGGACAAATCCAAAGACTTCTTCCTCCAAGTCATGACTGATAGCTTTATTGCCCATCGCATCCTTTGCATATCGATACAACAACTTGCATTTCTTCGGGACCTTTTTTTCAGGTTCTCCCTTCGCGAATAGCTCCTTCACCATGCCATGTACCTGCTGTTTCTGTTTCTAGGGTATTAAAGGCAATAATCATCCAAAAAAGTGACTAAGTGAGAAGGAAAATGAAAAAAATTCAGAATCAACATTAGTATAAATATCTTATGGGTTTCAACATGTATTTACCTTGTCGTTCCCAAGGATAACAAGTTCCCGAGGCCAAGCTACATGGCTGCCAACAGCCTCCCCCACCGTGATTAACTCGTCTCTTACCGGAATTGGAAGCACAGCTTCTTCCTTTTCAGCAATGTCAATTGAAACCCTCACGTTTCCCTCACCCAATTGAAACCAAGTTAGTGATTCATAGTAACATACAAACTGAAACCTAAACAAGTAAAGACCAAAATACTATAGGACCCAAGAATACCATACTCTGTTTCCTCATCCCTACAAGTTGGGGCTTCACCATGCCATATCCAATTGGAATACCGTTCATCAAAACCATGAAAGAACAGATGCTCTCTTACTATTCCAACCGTAAACTTACTCAAGTTCCAACATCTCTTGCAAGGACAATGAATGTACTTACGCTTGCCACTAGTGCCTAATGCAAACCTTAAAAAATTCTCAACTCCTACATCATACTCCTTACTCCTTCTATCAGCATGCATCCATGTTTTATCCATTGATCTAACTGATTAACTTCACATAAAAGAAAACCAAGTTAACTCAATACAAAGAGCTAATCATAAGGAATAACTAATCAAAGGGAATAACTTCTATAATTACGATTGCAGCTGCCCAACAAAGAGCTAATAATCTAAGAGATACGCCATCTAAGAAATGATATTTCTTATGACAAACAATTAGAATAACTTCTATAATTACGATTGCAGCTGCCCAATAAAGAGCTAATAATCTAAGAGATACGTCATCTAAGAAATGATATTTCTTATGACAAACAATTAATTAAAGGACCATATTGCTTCTTATAAATATATTCAGAGTACCCTTAGCTTTCTGCTCATTAAAGAAAGCCAAACCTAAGACACAAACAGTAATATCAAATACACAAAGATCAAAATCTAAGTGACTAGCATGCAAAATCTAATTGATAAAGTTTTGAATGAAAGTCAATTAACTGTGAAATTGCAGTTTTATCATGTTATTATCTAAATTTGTAGGTTATGAATGGCATGAAAATTTAAATTATGCACAAAAATAGTGATTATTCAAATTGATTGATGAAGACAGCCTCCCTAACACAAGGGTTAGTTAATTAATTAAACATATAGAGTCAATGTAATACATTACATTACATGTGCATTTCACTGGGATTAGGTTTATAAGAGCTAGCAAGGGTTTATACATGTAATGTAATAGACTAATAGGGCAAAAGGATTGGTGCTCATTCTGCACAAAGATAGACCACAACATGTGCCTTAATTAAAATACACTATATTATCACTTGGCAAAAAGACATACACTAATCTAGGAGATCAGATTTCTTATGACAAACAATAATTCTGAAAACAAACCTTTATGGAAATAACGAAGTGACCTCCAGATTTAAGAAAATATGACGCACTCAATGCTAAAATACTTGCCTGCAAAAAAAACTTATATGTATCAGCCAACATGCATAATATCCCTTTCATAATTAATTTTTAGTGAAACAAAGATATAATTCCAATGCAGCCAAAGACTGACTTCCAAAATTATCATTAATTATCTTGATCCTTAAGGTGGAAACAAACTTTCTATTTTACATGACAAGATCGAAATTTGGTTCCTAGGTGCAATTCTAGGAGCAGTATAACCAAAGTCTCTAGCAATGTGCATCAATATGCTTATAAAATCACAGGTCCTACTTTGGTTTTAGATCTTTGAGACTGTACTTTTGGGTTGTTTAGCACCGACCAAACTTTAAGAATTGGACTAATATTACTGGATTTGGCAATGAAACTTGTGCATAGGTGTGAATATTGAGTATGCAAGTTGTATAAGGCCTTTAAAATCATAAACAATAATTTGCATCAAGAATCAAATCTGCACAACGGAAATTGGGAATATGAGCACAAGATTATGCTTTTATTGTTTAGCCTAATTGGTTGCACTTTGGTTATATATATAAACAATTTCCTATAAAGCAATTAAGCATCCCTCATAAGTTTTCCTACTTCTATTGGGCTAAGGTGTCTGCAGCATCAATTTAATCCTCAGCATTATTTGTGTTAATAAGCACATTTAAATTAAAGAAATTGCAATTTTAGTGATCCCTAAATCATTTTCATGGCAGTCCTTCGTCAAAATTGGACCATATATATTTTGTACACTTCATTAATTAATAGCTTTAGGCGATAACTAAATTTTGATCTATCAAATACGAANACATGTGCCTTAATTAAAATACACTATATTATCACTTGGCAAAAAGACATACACTAATCTAGGAGTTCAGATTTCTTATGACAAACAATAATTCTGAAAACAAACCTTTATGGAAATAACGAAGTGACCTCCAGATTTAAGAAAATATGACGCACTCAATGCTAAAATACTTGCCTGCAAAAAAAACTTATATATATCAGCGAACATGCATAATATCCCTTTCATAATTAATTTTTAGTGAAACAAAGATATAATTCCAATGCAGCCAAAGACTGACTTCCAAAATTATCATTAATTATCTTGATCCTTAAGGTGGAAACAAACTTTCTATTTTACATGACAAGATCGAAATTTGGTTCCTAGGTGCAATTCTAGGAGCAGTATAACCAAAGTCTCCAGCAATGTGCATCAATATGCTTATAAAATCACAGGTCCTACTTTGGTTATAGATCTTTGAGACTGTACTTTTGGGTTGTTTAGCACCAACCAAACTTTAAGAATTGGACTAATATTATTGGATTTGGCAATGAAACTTGTGCATAGGTGTGAATATTGAGTATGCAAGTTGTATAAGGCCTTTAAAATCATAAACAATTATTTGCATCAAGAATCAAATCTGCACAACGGAAATTGGGAATATGAGCACAAGATTATGCTTTTATTGTTTAGCCTAATTGGTTGCACTTTGGTTATATATATAAACAATTTCCTATAAAGCAATTAAGCATCCCTCATAAGTTTTCCTACTTCTATTGGGCTAAGGTGTCTGCAGCATCAATTTAATCATCAGCATTATTTGTGTTAATAAGCACATTTAAATTAAAGAATTGCAATTTTAGTGATCCCTAAATCATTTTCATGGCAATCCTTGGTCAAAATTGGACCATATATATTCTGTACACTTCATTAATTAATAGCTTCAGGCAATAACTAAATTTTGATCTATCAAATACGAATTCAACTCCAAAAAACATTCATTCATTTGTTGGTTTATTCTAATTTGACCTTCCGTATGGGAAAGATAATTGACATTTGGGATAACAAAATCTTTCCTATATATTAACAAAATTAAAAAGAGGGACAGATCTACCAATTGAGTTAAAGAGAGATATTGACGTAAAACCCATATCAGTCCCGTTTTAATGGAAAATAAACCAATTGATTTTTGTATAGTCGCAACCAAGAGAGGGTTAAAGTAAGAAAAAAAAGAAGAAGAAGAAGAACAAAGACAGAAGAAGAAGACAGAACAAAGAGAAGGTACACTTACAGAGCAAAGATCGAGAAAGGGACAGTCCACCGACGCCACCGACTTCCGGCACCGGCGACCAAAACGAGAATAGCGAGGGAGAATCGCAAATGGGTGTGTGTCTGAGAGAAGGAGAAGAGAGGAGGCTGGTGTTTGAGAGTGAGACTGGGGTTAGGAATTCACGGGCCAAAATGTCTAATTTGGGGGAAAATTTCTCACGTGTAATTTTTAGGTGTAGTTTACTTATCAGATCTAATATTTAATATCAATTTTTTCCTTTTTGTTGGTCAAAAATGTAAAATTAAGATATCAATGAAAACATTTGACGATATGTTAACTAATTACGATATCGTCTAAAAAATTAAGCGATATCTAAAAATTTACAATATCAGAGAACATACAAAGTGATATTAAAGTAGTGATGTCTATTAAGGTTTTTCTTGTAGTGAAACCTTGTAACATGATATTTGGTTTATCACTAGATGGAGTTTCAAGATTGTTTGGTTTAATGGTTTTCTTGGCAACTTGAAACCTCCAAAACTAGATTGTAATATTTTACCAATGCCTACCAAATTCTTGGTGTTGGTTCGTCAGCGTTTTTGTTATGGTTTAGTTTTGGGATTTGAGCTCCACCAAGGCCATTCTATACCCTAACATAACCTCTCCACCGAGCGCTCAGCCTATACCCTCAAAAACCGACAGAGGAAGGAGCGCTCGCTTGTTTTAAAAAATCTTCACTGAGCGCTCGATGGCATGTTCACATGTTTGCTCATCTGCACCTAATTGAATTTGTATACTGATATATAAGCACCTTCCATTAAGAGATCCCTCAAATAATATTATTTAAGGAATCCCTTATAGGGCCAACTCCACATAGTATTTCAACGATCTAAACAATCTATATTTTAAGTTTTTAGTTAAAGGTCATCTTTAATAAACCTACACCAAGTAAAATAAATAGACGAACAAAATATTTTCAATAAACACTTAAAATGATAATCATTTAATTAATCGGGTAGATGATTTCCGATATAGCTTGTTTTTTACAAAGATGATCCTTCAATAGAGACCTAAAATATAGACGATTCCGATCATCGAAACACAATGTGGAGTCGGTCCTATAAGAAATTTGTAATTTACCCTTAAATGAGGGATCCCTAATAGAAGGGGCCTATATATGTAAGCTCCTTCCATTAAGGGATTATTTAAACAAGTTTATTTAGGGGATTTCTCGAGGGGTTGATTAAATTTTATATTATATTTTAACAATTCAAACCGTCTATCTTTTATGTTTGAATTCAATTATAATATATGCAAAAAAATTAGGCAAATAATGAATCATTGCACTTAAGCTTGTACATTGCATTCATGCATTAGATGTGTAAAATGTTAATTAAATTACCACGGGAACTGCAAGGTAGAGTGTAATTATTTCAGTCAAAGCTGCAAGGAGATATTGCATTTTGTCAAGGACTTCTTCAGTAAGGCTTGCTGCAAGCCCATCAATGCTTGAATTATTTTTCAGATTTATTGCTTCTATAACTTCCTGTGCTATCTTTTCTTGTACATGGAGATGCTTGCAGAGCATATAAAGAAACCATGAAAAAGTGCTAGCCATAGTGTTTTTTCCAGCAACAATTAAATTGAAGATCATGTCTCTCTCAATTCCAAAAGCCTTCGAAATAATGTCTTGTTTTTTAAACTGCCATCCATCAATATTATATCAATAATAATACTAAATTAATTCAATCTAGAACGAACAGAAAGCCTGGAAGGTAACTCAGAGTTAGCTCATCTTCTGAATTATGGACTGTTTCAAATCTTGCATTTGATTAATTTATACAGAAATTGATCTATCACTTTGATATTATTTCTTAGCGCTGCTTCTGAACCGTAACGTAATATTATATGAGAACAGAGGACAGAGGTGTGAATGTGACTTCCACTTGCCTTTAATGGTGTATCCCCAACCCCCATCTTCTATTCCGTACCAATTTTCCCATGGTGGCATTTTCCAACTCCACCATCATTGAAGCCACCACATCCAATTTTCCAATTTTCCCTGGTTACAAATAGATAGATGGGAGAAGACTTCAAAGTCAAGCAAATGACAAATCTCAGGGAGGCATTTTCCAATTCCACCGGATTAGTCATAAAAGCCACCAAGTCCTTGCTCTCCACTTTCCCTCCTTAGCATCTTTATTAGCTTATAACCAGATAATGGCCACTATCAATGTTAATAGGAACCCCAGAGCACGCCAATAGTCAGTCAATTGGCAATAGTGAACCACAAAATCAAAATATGAAAGCAATACTGAATAAAAAAGGTCTACTTATTCACAATTGTTTGGCCAGTCGTTTCGTCCTAGTTTACATGTACAACTGGTCCAACTGGTCCAATTGTTTGGCAAGTCGCTTCATCAATGTAGATTGGAGCTTCTTCACATTTTCCTGGTTTCATAGGGCAAGACTTCAAAACCAAGACAATGAGCACAAACCTCAAATGGGAAGCCATTACAACCAGGTTAAAAAGCCACCAGACCTATCAGCACTTCTTCACTTTCCCTTAGTTCTCTAAAAGATTATCCAAAATGAAAACTTATTTGCTTCATTACTTTCTCCTATTCTTGATCATTCTCTGTGGTAATATCACCCCTGCAGTTCATAGCCAGTGTCTTGCAAACCAGCAATCACCATTGTTGCATTTGAAGCAAAGCCTAATATTCAATACTTCTTTTTCCTCCAAGCTTATATCTTGGAATTCAAGTACCGATTGTTGTTCTTGGGCTGGCGTTACTTGTAATAATGGGCATGTTGTCAGTCTTGACATTAGCTACGAATCTATCATCAGTGGAATTGACAATTCGAGCCATCTCTTTGATCTTCAACATCTTCAAAGCCTCGATTTGTCCGATAACGACTTCAATGGCTCTCAAATTCCATCTGCCATGGGAAAGCTTATAAATTTGAGGTATCTAAACTTAGGCAAAAGTAATTTTTCCGGGCAAATTCCTCTTGATATTTCATGCCTGACAAGTTTGGTTATCCTTAATTTTTCTGAAAACAATTTAGAACTTGAGAACCAGAATTTAAGCATGCTTGTCCAGAACTTGACAAAGCTTGAAGAGTTACATCTTAATAATGTAAATTTGAAAGCACAAGGGACTCACTGGTCTCAAGCCATATCATCTTCACTGCCAAACCTAAGGGTGTTGAGCTTGTCCCATTGTGGTCTTTCAGGCCCCATCCATCAGTCCCTTGCTAAGCTTAAGTCACTATCTGAGATTCGATTGGATGGTAACAATATCTCTTCTTCTTTTCCAGGATTCCTTGCCAATTTCTCAAATTTGACTTTCTTGAGTCTCTTCTCATGCGGGTTGTACGGATCAGTTCCCAAAGAGATATTCCAAATACCTAATCTACAAATTATTAACCTTTCTGGGAATGACCAACTTGAGGGTTCCTTACCAGAATTTCCGAAGAATGGATCTCTTCAATATTTGGGTCTGACCTTGACAAAATTTGCAGGGTTATTGCCGGACTCTATTGGTGACCTCAATTTGTTGTCTTATATAGATGTTTCGGTTTGCAAGTTCACTGGACCAATCCCAAGGTCAATGGCAAACCTTACACAATTGTATTCTTTAAACTTATCATTGAACAGGTTTAATGGGTCAGTTCCGTTGTTCTCTAGTGCCAAGAATCTAGTCTCTATGGATCTCTCTGACAATTTACTCGATGGGAGTATTCCGCTGTCTCTATTTTCTCTTCCATTGCTGCAAAGACTATATCTTAACCACAATCAATTCTCTGGTCAACTCCCTGAATTTTCTAATGTCACTTCATCCATGTTGGAAGTTATTGATTTGAGTAGCAACGATTTGGAAGGCCCAATACCCATCTCAATCTCTAATTTCAAAAGCCTTTCCATTCTTTCACTTTCTTCAAACAATTTCAGTGTCTCACTTCCCCTTAATGGTCTTCGGCAGCACAAAAATCTTGCCTTTCTTGATCTTTCATACAATAACTTGTGGATTAATTATAATAGCATCAATTCTTCTTCATATTTCTCATTTCCTGAGATTGAGGCATTGCTATTGGCTTCTGGAAACTTGAGAAAATTCCCTGATTTCTTGAGAAATCTATCCAAATTACATGATTTGGACCTTTCAGACAACCAGATATATGGCAAAATACCAAATTGGATATTGAGGCTTAATCACCTAAATCTTTCTTGTAACTCTCTAGTAAGTCTAGAAGATCCTTTACTTAATATTTCTACTTCTTCTCTAGATGTGCTTGACCTTCATTCTAACAAGCTTCAGGGACAAATCCCAATTTTACCACGAGGTGTCGCATATTTGGACTACTCAAGGAATAACCTCCATGGGATCATTCCAAGATCTATGTGCAATTTGCAAGCTCTTGAGGTACTTGATTTGTCCAATAATTCACTAAATGGCACGATTCCCCAGTGCTTGATTTCGATGCCCTACCTTGCAGTACTTAAGTTAAGAAGAAATAGCCTTACTGGAACTATTTCTCTTAACTTTTACTATAATTCTAATTTACAAACACTAGACCTTGGTGAAAATCAACTAGAAGGTCAACTTCCAGAATCTCTAGCCAACTGCACAAAGTTAGAGGTTTTAAATCTTGGAAACAATCAGATAACAGATACTTTTCCATGCTTTTTGATGGATATATCCTCCCTACGTGTCCTTGTTTTGCGATCCAATAAATTTTATGGGCTCATTGGATGTCCCAAGACTAATGGCACCTGGCCAATGCTTCAAATCATAAACCTAGCCCACAACAACTTTAGCGGTGAAATACCTCGAAGAGATTTGACATTCTGGCAGGCAATGATGGCTACTCAAGATGATGCCTCAGTAAAGCGCAATGATCACCTTGGCTTTGAAGACGGAGGAATTGGGTTTTCTTATCAGGACACAATAATAGTTACCTACAAAGGTAGAGAGATGGAGCTAGTAAAGATTCTAACCATCTTCACTTCAATTGACTTGTCATGCAACAAATTCAATGGATCAATACCACAGGAAATGGGAGAACTCATAGCACTTTATGTTCTCAACTTGTCCAGTAATACTCTTATTGGTGAAATTCCATCCTCATTTGGTAATATGCATCAACTGGAGTCTTTAGACCTCTCAAACAACAATTTGGGAGGGCAAATTCCCCAAGAGCTTGTAAAACTCAATTTCCTTTCATTCTTGAATCTCTCAAATAATCAATTGGTTGGCAGGATCCCAACTAGTACTCAGTTTTCAACATTTCCCAAAGCTTCCTTTGTAGGTAACAAAGGGTTATGGGGTCCTCCTTTGATAGCAGATAACCTAGCAAGGTTGCCACCACCATGTTCAAATGGAAGCCATCCTTATTATGGACATGGTGAGATTGATTGGGATCTTCTAAGTGTTGAAATTGGATTTATATTTGGCTTTGGAATTGCCATTGCGTCACTTGTGTTTTGCAGGAGATGGAGGATTTGGTATTACAGAGCTATGTATAAAATGCTTCTCAAGATATTCCCTCAGCTGGAACAAAGGATTGGTAATCTCAAAAGACATGTTCGCATAAATCAAAGGTGGACACGTTGAAATGATTATGAAGAGAAATTCTTATGCTGTTGTTTTGGCCAAGCTTGTTTTGGCCTTCATTTTAGTTCTTTGCTTTTGTGGTTTCTGTGTTTGTTTGTATCGTTCTGTTTGTTTGTAATCTCCCTATAAAAAGGATTGTGTTATTTGCTTTTCTTCAAGTGAAATAAGATACATATATTTTACTTCTTCTAGCATTTTGTATTTTACTTATGAGTGTTTTGTGTCTCATAGTTACTTTGAAAAACTCATAGCCTTCAGATATTAATAGGCACGTTTCCTTCAAATCTCAAATCTCAAACCTCAAATCAATCTCAAATCATCTCTTAATTGGTACAAAAGCATCTCTTTCAATTGGTACAAAACCAACCCTCTTAAATGGTACAAAACCACCTAAATAAATCTTCAATGAACTACGTTTGATTTGATTCCGTTAAGGATACGTAGGCACCTATACTTAAATTTAAGTATAACTGTCTCAAATCAAATCCATTCCAAATTCCCAAAAATAATTTCGTACACAAAGTCCCTAAATTAATTTCTTATATCAAATCCAATGGCTCTAAGCCCTAAATTACTCAAATTATTTAAATGGGTCACTAACCCATTTAATTACTAAAAGCTTGGAACTACGTGTGATTTGATCCCTCATTGGGTGCATAGGCAGTCTAGAAGTGTGAGATCTCGGAAAACTAGTTATAGTTAATTATTTGAGGAATTTTAAATGTTAATAAGTGAATTGAAGGTCGTAGAAAATTAAGATTAATGGAGACGAGGTCATAGAATTTTCTAAAATGCTTTTCAAACCTCAGAATTTATTTTGGTAATTCAATTAGATTTTAAGGATTGTAGTGGGTCATTGAGGAATAATACAAATTAGAAAATGCCCAGTCTTGATTTTAGTCTTGTTGGATAGATTTTGACTTAACGAGCACGTAAACGCGAAAAGAACGTGATTTGGAGTTACAGTTTGGATTTTGCGGATGTTCAAAGTTTAGGGGCATTTTGTAAGTTTGATTGAAGGATTTAAAACCCCAAAATCAGTTAATCCTATTCATTTTCTCTCTTCCTCTCCCGTGTCTATCTCTCTGTACCTATATTCTCTCGACCATTTCCCTCTCCGATCGCTCTCTCTCTGTCCGGCGTGATTGCTGGCGAACTAGGTGGCGAAACCACCACTTGAGCTCCACTCGTCCTCCCTTTCCCTCCTAGTTCTCGACTTGCTAAGAAAACCCCTAGCCGTGTAGCTCTCTCCTCCTTCTCCAATCAGTTACTCCAATTTCGGTGTGATTACAGGCGAACCCAGCACAGAATTCCTATATCTCTCTTCCTCTTCTCTTCCCCAATCTTCCCTGCCCCAAAACCCAGCTAACTCGAGATGCCCCAACACAGAAACAGCGTGCGACGCCATGCCTTTCACCGTCGATTTCGGCCACTAATGGTCATGATTCTTGGTGGGTTTTTCTCCCCTTATCATGGGCTTTATTTCCCCCATGGTCTTGTCTTTCAATTATGTGTAATTTGTCAAATTAGATTTCTAGGGTTTTTACACCCAAATCGGATTCACCTTTAATTAGGCCAATTTGAAGTACTTATCAGTTGTTTTTGACGTAATTAAAGTGCCTAGATTGTAATTGCGTTGAACTGATCTGAATTTGTCAATTTTCAGGTTAGGCGGCCGCTATCACCATTGCCTCTGCCGCCGCCGCTTGTGGTGGCAGGTTGGTCTTGAATTTTATCAATTCTGTCTAATTGAACCTCTGTAAGTTGATTCCAAGCTTCGCTTGAGTTGTTGGTTGCTAGTTGTGTTGAAAACCAATCTAGGTAGCCACCGTACATGGCGGCTGCCGCTCATTCCAGTCATTTAATGGCCAACTTTGTTGGGTGTGGCTATTGTTGGACAAATTAACTAGGCTTGGAAACTCTTGTTCTGATACCGTTCCAGTCACCGAACTGTAAACCGAACCCGAATCTCTAAACAAACAAATCATACAAACTCAATCCTATCCATTCGTTAAACTAGTACCATTTACCAGAAGGAAATAACTTCATAACGTAAACCCTAGCTCTCATTTACTAAAAGAGTATTTGGTCATTTCCATAGAACCTCGTATTATCGATTCTGAAATAGGTTTATCTCGTTCTTTGAGTAACTCTAATCCATTTATATTCAATTAGACTTGAAGATGGAATCCTAAAAAGTAACCTTGGACTCTCGGTTCAGTTCAAGGGCATTTTGGTCATTTCAATTCCTAAACCTCTGTGTCGTCGGTCCCTTCCATAGTTTAACCCTGATCGTTTAAGCTGAAGGTAAGATTTATTTCCGTAAGTTGTGGAGATACTTGGATTTGAGTAATTTAGGTTTATTTCGAGACGGTTGGTTGTGTTTTGGAATTAGGATTCGATCAGTCAAGTGAATTAGTGATGATGGGATGAAAAGGACAAATTAAGATATTCTCGAATGGACGTATAAGGTCAGGCTAGGCTCTGGGAACCAAGTAGGGGGATATGGGGAATCTTAACTTGTGAGTTGGTTGTATTGAATCTTTGTTGAGAAATAATACATGCGTGCTATTACGTGAATTACATGACTATCTGAATTACCTGATTATAACGTGAATTAGATAATTCTATATATAAATACGTGCATTTATCTGAACGGGCATGTATTTGAACGTGAATCATGAATCATGAAAAGGGAACGGTGATGAGTAAGGATTGGGATTTAAATTCTCTTATTTGAATTCTAGTTGCGCGGGGACTGAAGCCCTTTTAGCATAGACTGATAAAACGATCTCAAATCCCAAGGTGCATTGGGAACCTTCGGTGGAGACTGAAGTTAGGATACAATTTACTCGATGCAATTTATATTTCAATATGCATAGTACTGTTAACTTATATTATAGAGTGATGGCGACCACAATGGTCAAATGCATGGTATGAGACATGTGGTCTGATTGTTCTATAAATTAGTTAACAGCTATCCATATTATGGGATTTAAATTGAGGAAGTGTGGCATAACATTCATGCATTAATAGTATTATATTATATATTGTCCATAGTATGTTGTATGTTTTTCATTAAAGCTTCAGTTTGATCAATTCTACTTGTTAAGGTTTTATATCCCTAATGAGTCGTTGGTTTGAGCTCACCTCCCCTCATTGACTTTGCAGGTATTTAATCAAGAGTTAGTACGGAGCCAATTAGAAGAAGTCTATGGGATTAAGTGTGAACCGAAGCTTGATTTAGAGGGATATAAAGGACAAAAGTACAGTTAATTTTTGTAATTAAGCTTGAATTCAGTTGTAATAAGAAGTTTATTTTAATTTATTTTAATTTCCACATCACATTATGGTTATAGAAGTTAATTCTATAGTTAGTGTGTGATTCACTCATTAATTCAGGATTTACTCTTTAATCTCGGGTTAAGGCGTGACAAGAAGCAAGTCTAGATGCAATCGCATCCTAAATTGAATCGTTGGTTCGACTCAACCAAATTCATCAAACACTTTACCCAAATACCAATTTTTCAATGAGTCATTCACTTATTGAGAATCCCAAATCTAGAACTACGAGTTGGCTTGATCCCCTCAAAATGGTGCGTAAGCAACTAGGGATACCTTCCCAAGCGCAGCCACAAATCTAAACACTCACACATCTCATCAAATGATTTTAGTTACGTCATAATTATAATCAAAAGGTTTTCCCTTTACTATGGGATTGTAATTAAGAGATGCACTCCATCTTGAATGGGTTGTACTCTAAATAATAATATTCTATTTCCTAAATGAGTAGAATGAAATTATTTTGGGTAACAATATAATAACTATATATATATTTATCACATTTTTTATTCAACAATATATATTCATATATTATACATATATAGTCATACAAAATGTGAGTGTATTTTACTTCTGGATAAAGCTTTGAAGCTTCTTCTCTTTCTTCTCCTATTTCAAACTTTGTGAGAGCACCTTCATATAAAAAGTGGTAGAAATGCCCAACTCCTACCTGACCTGTATAGTCCATCCATACCTGTAAAATAATATGTAAGTATAGATCCACATCATAAACATAATATTTATATATACACAAATTCGATCAAGTGCGGACCAGCGAACGTGCAACTGAGCACTCGGTAGCTTCGCCGAGCGCTAGGCGAGTCAAAGATTTTTTAAAATAGGCGAGCTTTGCAAACGGGTCGTGTTTTGTGGGTTCGAGTCAAACCCGACATGACTCGTTAGTGTTAATGGGTATTACACCACACCACCGGTTACGCTACGGGTGGCAAAAAACCCAACATGAACACGACTTGAAAAACAACGGGTGAACACGACATGACCCTTTACTCTACGTGTGGAAAAATACCCAATATGAACATGACCGAAATTGGTGAACACGGATGACCCATTTCACCCATTTAAAAAAAAAAAAAACTTTTTATTCTTCCTCTGATCTTTGAAATTTTAGTGAAATCAATTCCAAAAGCAAAAAATGTAACACCCCGTACCTTCCAAAGTTGTTTTGAAAAGCTTTTTAAACGTTTTCGGGATTTTACTGGAAAAGTAAAACGTTTTGGAGGTTTTTCGAATTTTAAATTGATTTTAAACTTGGGGGCAAAAGTTGACTTTTTATTCGAGCAAGGTTTTTACGCTGACCTTGGGCCCGTTGGAAAGGTCTCGTTCTTACGAGTTCGTAGACACGTAGCACGCGTCAAACGGAGTTACGGTTTGGAAGTTACGGACGTGTGAAGAGAGGGACAAACTCGTAATTTTTAAAAAGTTGTTTTTTAAAAAGCCCAAAACCCCAGAAAAATCCCTCAGTTTCTCTCTCCTCCCTCTCCCGCACGTTCTCTCCCTCTCGCGAGCCTCACCTTCAGCCAGAGCTTTCACCGGCGCGTGGGGGCGCGTCCGGCGGCGGCTGAAGCCGATCTTTGGCTCGCCGTGCTCGCCACCTTCTCCTCCACCTCCCTGTGGCCACCGTTTAGTCAAGAAACGTCCGGAAAGAGAGCTCCAGTTCGCGCACAGTCAGCGTCATCGGCGGTGATCGTGGCGTTTCCGGCGACGACGTGACCTCCCACCTGCCCAGACCCCTTCGTCTCGTCGAGCCCAGCGTGTTGGTGTGCTCCGATTGTCAGTTGGACCGCTGTGGACGGCGGATCGAACGTGAGGGTGCCGACGGCTTTTCCGGCTGTTTTCGTCAGTTTCCGGCCACTTTTGGCCGTCGACCCAGGTTTGAGTTTTGGTCCCCTCTACGTACTCTTCGTGCCTGTGTAGTTCGTTTTAGCTAAACGTGAGTTTCAGTTTTGTGCAGTTGACTGCCGTTGACCACCTGTTGACCACCGTGGGTCCCGCTGCGTGTGGTGGTTCCAGCGATCGTTTCCTTGGTTTTTGGCCTCGGGCCAACCACTCGAACCCGTGGGTGAGTTCCTTGGACTTTTCGTGTGTTTTCTGGGGCCGAGGCAGCCACCGTGCGTGGTGGTTCCCGCTCGTTTCAGTTGGTTAGTGAACCTGTTGTGAACTTGGTTTGTTGGTGGACTGTCAGGTCTTAACAGGTACTTGGCTCGGGAATTGTATTTTCGATGCCATTATGCTGCCAGATTTTGGAATCCGTGCAAAGGAGCCACGAAGGGTAGTTCAGTCTTTTCGTGTGGTACCCTGTGAGTGAACCTAAGATCAATTAATTTTCAGTTTCAGTTCAGTTACTTGCTTGCCTTGTGTGCTTATTTGATTGGTTGTTTTTTGCTAGTTAAGGGGGTACTGAATTAGGATTGGAAAATCCCGACAATTTAAAGGTTATTTGAGGTTAAAGGTTTAAGTAAGAGATTGGAGTATCAGTGGGTATTATTTGAGGATTAAGTTGGTTCTAAAGGATGCTTGAGAATTCTAAGTTATTGAAGGATCTAGTTGGATCCCAAGTAAGGATCTTGTGGATTGTTCCGAGGTGATTTTCAGTTTAGAGGTTAATTGAGGATAATTGAGGTATTACTGATCACAGTGATTTGATTGGTTTAGAGGATTGGTGAACAAGTTAAGGATTGTGATTTGTGGTTTGACTGTGATTTGAGGCTTAAGATGGATTGTGATTTGATTATTTTATTGAATTTCTAATTTGAGGTTTCCAGTTAGACTTCACTCATACGAGTTCTAGTGAGCTTACCGGGTTTGTGTGTAAACCCGGTGCACCTGTGGTTGGGTGTAGGGTTTGGTTTTGCAGGTTAAGCAGGCTGAGGAAGCAGTGGAGAGAAGACGAGGCAGTGGGACCAGCAGCGTTTTAGAACTTGGTTTTACAGTTTGATTTTCATGTAAAAGGTTTTACAGCTTGGTTTTATAAATGTGCTTTTGTAAATTACAGTTATTTCAGTAAATTATTTTATATTCATGGCTCACAGTTTTAGAAAAGGGCCCACAGTTTCAAGAAACAGTTCCAGTTTACAGTTACTTTTCACGTGCCCGAGGGTCGGGGCGTGACAAAAAATCACAAAGAAACAAAAAAATTGAGGAGCTAAAGAATACCAAGTATTTATTTGGTGAGTGAGTAAGGGTGTGAGGCCAGGGCCGGCCCTGAAGGAGTGCACGGAGTGCGATGGCCTAGGGCCCACCTTTAAAGAGGCCCACAAAATTTATATTATATATATATATTTATATATTAAAAATAAATTATGTTGTAAAAAAAAAAATAACTAAATAACCATCTATATTGATGACCTTATTGACTTATTTTAAGGCCCAACGAAGGCCCAAAAAAAAAAAATTTTAGAATAATCAAGAAAAAGGCCTAAAAGACTAAAGAGTAAAGGCTTGGTTAGTTGGTTTTTGGGAATTAGGATTGGCGATGTGACTCTATTCTCCAAAGACAAGAAACTTTTGGCATTCGCAAGAGCCTTGAGGTAAAGGATTAATGGATTAACTAACTAAGGAAAGGCAGAAGGTGTAAATGCAAGAACGAAGAGAAATACCTTCATCTGTTTGAGGAAAGAGGCTTCTGGCTTTACTCCTTCTATTTTTTCTTTTGATTCAACAATGAGTGGTGAGCACTTTTAGACTTTTAGTGGGGGAAATTTTAATCACAGTCTAACAGAAAAAATTAAGGAATTCGATCTTCAATTAAAAGAGCTGGATACAAGATATTCGGGTGTTGTTAATTCTAAATTTTGTTAATGAAATATTGATTTTAAATTCTCAACTGTCAATTGTTTTGCAAAAAAAATTTTCTTTTTGTACAACTAAATTTAGGGGCCCAATTTAGACTTTCGCTCCTAGGCCTTCCAAAATTCAGGACCGGCCCTGTGTGAGGCTTAGAAGAATATGATCCATTGGCGTTGAAGGCTTAGTTTGTATGACCCACATCTTTCTAAGTTGTACTTCGAATGAAAATTTGAGATTTTGAGAATTTATTCAAAACATAAATTCATTTTGGGTAATATCTAATTTTAATATGATTTTAAGTTGGGCCAAAAGTTGACTTTTTGTTCAAGTGAGGTTTCAATTTTGACTTTGGGTCTATCAGAAAGTTGTTTTGACTTGATTTTCGGCCTCCACACGGCCAAGATTTTTTGAGTGAAGGCAAATTGGTACGCCTGGTGGGATCAAAATGAACAACCAAGGGCAATTTTCCTGCAATCCCTTACACTATTGGTCCTATATCAATGTAGAGCCGATATATAGATCTTTCAACTCTAATGGCTACCAAAATGATTTTGGTGACCATTATGAGCCATACGGATACAGCCGAGAGTGTTTCTCTCGGCTATAATGGAAGCCAATTTGTCAATGGAAACCACTATGGGTATACAACTGAAGGGCAATACCCCACGGCCAAAGTTATGGCTATCCTCACTCACATGGTTATGTTGATATATATATATGGGGAGTAGTATAATTTTTTTCAGCCTCAATATCAATATTCTCCACCAATGGAGGACTCTAGAAAAACTGAAGAGGTAAAGAGGTTGAGAAGGAAGTCTTTTGAAGAAATCTGCAAATCCTCCAAAAGGCACAAGTGGATTTAGGTATGTCAATGGCCAAATGTAAAGAAGCCAGCGTAGAGGCAACTAAAGCAAAAGCCAAAACTTCAAGGAATTAGGCCACCCCTCCCAGTGACAAAAAGTGAAGAAATATTAAAGACCCTGTCTGTTTGACAAGAATCTGAAAATGGGATTGAATAGGAATTGTATTAATTTTTGCTTACTGTCCCTAACTGGAATGACCCTGTGAATTCCATTCTAATGTTTGGAATAATGTTGGAATTAATGTTAGGAAATTGAAAGTCATTTCCATTCAAGTGTTTGGTACGTCCAAGAACGGAATAGTAAAAAGTTATAATTTTCCCAAAATACCCTTGTCACACAAAAATGACATTTTTTTCAATTAAATTTTTGTACTTTAATATAATCAAATGCATGAGATTAGTGCCAAAAAAACTCTTAACCGATCATTATTAGCATATGCATATACATGTATATATATAATTTAGTCAATACAAATTAACATCTGATAGATATATACTTTAGTCAAATGGTATTAACAAGTGTGAAATATATTCCAATCTAACTCAACACATTTAGCCATATATTAAAAGAGTCAATAGATAAGTATAAATTAACAATATGTTATCATCAATGCTACAGCCAGGTGGCCAAGCTAAAACTTTCATGAGGAGAAAAGAAGAGATCGTCCAAACAGAGCAATAATATTAATAGAAAAACTATGTTAATTAATTCATCAAATGTAGTTCACCAAAAAATCCCTAAAATCCATTAAATGCATAAATTCTAACTTAAATATTGTGTTCATCGCAAATAGAAAGCAAACCTAACGTGACTTAGTATTAAATGAAATATTGCTTCGAAGAGTTATCAAGGGAAATAGTCTAATAAAAAATTAACCAACATAGCCATTATTTATGCAATAAGCAAGTCTTCCACCCATTCGCTTTTGACATCTTCAAGTAGACTGAAAAGAAGGTTTAATTTTATCGGATCACCCATTATAATTTGACTTGCTTTCAGCTTAGAAGGATTACTTAACCCAACAATTTTTGACACCTCATTATAAACATTACGCAAGGGGTCAGATTCTCCTAGGCATCCTACAAGTTTATAC
Organism: Purshia tridentata; assembly: GCA_003254885.1. Classification (NCBI taxonomy): domain Eukaryota; kingdom Viridiplantae; phylum Streptophyta; class Magnoliopsida; order Rosales; family Rosaceae; genus Purshia; species Purshia tridentata. The sequence goes on along the minus strand of QANT01005585.1, from coordinate 5,039 downwards.
ATTGCTTCAGCAATGCACCAACCATTTCTGTGAACCCAGATAAATTAGCATCATTTTTCCTCTTTCTCTTCCTTATGGACTGACTTGAAGCTTCTACTTCTGATGGTGGAGAGATATGCGGTTCAGTCACTGATGCATCATTATTATCCAGACAATCAATATTTGTAGTCTCATTTTGATCCAATTCCTCAATAAAATTAGTAGCCCCCCTACATGACTCTGCAAGAAACCGAAAACATTTAGTAAGTTAATTTCAAAACATACATGTAACAGACATAAAAATAAGAAGTATTTTTTACCTTAACCCAACCTTCAAACAATGCTTTTTCACACACAACCATTTTATTTGCTTCATCCCATGCAAAACCGCTGCTAGTTGCAAGCATACCTAGTAGAGCATTATTTTGATTTTTCCAAATGTCTTAACTCAAGACTCAATATGTGGACTTGCTTTAATTCCGAAACCTAGTAACTTTTGCTCTACAAACTTTTTCAGTTTGTGCATATGTTCTTGGATTAAACCCATTGTCACATTTCATTTTACCTAAAACACATAATTCGACTATGCATTCAACTAGTTTTTCATCCTATAATGGTGTCCACTTATGCTCCCAAATTTTTATTGATTTTGGACTTAAGGAACCTAAAGGAAAGTTAGGTTGTGGAACCCAAGAAATTTTTGTAAATTAATTTGGAGACAATAATGAGTTTTGGAGTTTATAGAGAAATTTTTTGAGATTAAAATGATATTTTGGTGATTAAATTTAATTTATTAAGGATATAATGGACTTACGGAAATATTTTGGGAACCCAAAGTTTGAAGTTGAGGAGGTAGAAAATGGTACAAGGCGAAAGGAGGCCATAAGAATTTCGGAATATTTTCGGACCCGGATTCTTGGTTGGTGAATTATTTAAGAATATGGACGGTTATGCCCTTAATGATTAAAGTTTGGGTTTATTAAAAATTTATTGGAAAATCATGTTTAAAAATTATGATTTCAGTATGGTTAAATAGAGCTTGAGCTCACGAGCGTGTAGGTGAAAACCGATTGCAAATCCAAGTTACGATGACAAAGATACAAGCATTCAGAGTTGGAGGACATTTTGGTAACTTATCAAAATGAGATATTTTAAAAAACCAGCCCATCTGCCCCCCCCCCCCCACCCCTCTCTCTCTCAATTCTCTCAAACTTTAATCGGTCATATCTCTGTCATCCGATTTCCGATTTCAACAATCTTGGTGTCGTTGGAAAGCTCTCGACATCGCCTTTCTATTCATGGTCTTGGATCACCCATCAGACAAGTCACGGCGATGCGGTAACCCAAGCAGCCTGAAGATAGAGTTTTATTTGTAGATACTATTTCAGGTATAGGATTTAAACCAGCATTTGAAAATATTAAAGGTTCAAATAACACACTAACATCCTTTCTCGCATCATCCAATGATAGGTATGGATTTGGACCAACTTCTAGCCGAGCACAGGCAAACAGAGCCAATATGCAAGCAAACAAGAATGATAACATAGCAAGTGGTAGGCCACGGACACCACCGTATAGTCATATAGTAGCAAATGGAACGCCACGTGCACCACTATTAGCTAATAGAGCAAGTTAGCAATATCAATAGCAGAACAATTATTCCAACTTTTTCATACAACGGTGTCAAAATTTAGGCTATGCAAAACCCTCATTATTGTTTTAATACTGTTAGCCATCTTTTTTGAGTACTAAACCAAGAGAAGGACCTCTGAAAATTGCACATGAAAAACTTATTTCAGCACTTAAACAAGAATTTTTTAAATACAATTTTAACTATCAAGCTTTTGAATAAAATTCTTGAAGCAACTACCAGTGAAAGAGATTTACTAGAAAAGAATTTTACTGCTTTAAATCTTAGATATCAAGATTACTAGCCAAAGCAAGCTCAACAGCCAGTTATTATATCATAAGAGGCTAATAAGCCCAGCATTAGAAAAATAATTGAGCAGGTTTATGAGGCTACTTAGACAACCAGTGAGGCAACTCATGAGCAAGTACTTAAAACGGCTAATGAGCCAAATTATAATAAAATATCAGCAGCAATTAAGGATTCCTCATCACTAGGAGCTAGAATCAGGCAACTTCTTTTCCATCTCCAGCAAAGAATCTTTGAAGAATTTTTAGAAACAGCAACAGCCCTCCAGCTAGAATTACATAAAGCAATGTACCAGTCAATCACACATCCAAAAGCAGGCATAACTATTAACACACAAGTGTTTCCCCTTTGTTTTTGCATAAAGCTGAAATCTTGTGATTGCAACACTCCCTACATTAGCATAGTATTGGCTCGTATCAACTTACAAGATTATGAACCTTGGCACTTCAGCTATGAACATAAAGGGAAGCAAGAGATAGTCCAAGTTACGCCAAAATTATTACTTGATTTTGGTTATCTCAGTGACTTATTTATTTCAAGGAAGGATAATCTTCAGCAGTTCTCTCCTATGTTCCGGTACTTTGCAGACTTGCATCTAGATAAGTGGCCTAATGTTAATGTATCGATTATGAGCTTTCCGCTAGAATGGTTTCCTAATCATGTCAATAATCAAGCATTCCATATAGCAATCTTTGTTGAAAACAAGTACTTTATCACTCCATAGCAAGTTACAGGTGGACACCTACAACAGAGCACACAAGAAGATATAGAGGAGCCATGATTTGTATCTTTTGTATCTTTAATAGATTTGATAGTACTCACCCTCAGTCAACACTCATCAGAGAAGATGATAGCACAATATTTTACATCAGAGAAAAAATATATTGTACCGTTACTCTACCTAAGCAAAAAAACTCATGACACTATGAAAGAAAGATTCGATTACAGAGAGCAAGTAGATGGAGATGGAGACAACGAGCATTTTTGAAATAATCCCACGACGAAGAGCTTCACAATATCAAGAACATGATGGAAGCCTAGTTGATCTACTACTTAGCAATAATAGAGCAGAAGAGGCCAAATAGCGACAATAAGAATCTAATGTCCTTTTAGACATAGAGTATCATCTTCAACAGTTCAAGTTTCTAAAATAATAGAAGAGTCAACAGTACCATGCAATAATATAAGCATATACCTAGCCACCTAATGTAAGAATTCTATGGACTAACCACTGTCCTAGTTGAAGTCGGTTTTGGCATGTCTTAAATACAAGCAATGAGACCCGAAAACTGAACCTCTTATATAGTTTACATGACAGCAAAACATATCCTATATGAACTAGGAATATTAAATAAGTAGTATCCACATGCTACACAAACAAGATATCCTTAAGCCAAGTCTCTCATAGAGTTAAATAAGGATGTGGATTCCTAATGCCTTGATGGGAGGCATCAGGACTCTGCTGTTCCTATAAGTGGCGCAGGTCCCTGGCACACAAAGACCAAGGTAAGTAATTCAGATCCTCTGCACCATCGGTGAGTTACTTGGTGTTTTTGCTGTGCTGGAAGGCCTGTGCGTGTGATCAAGATCTCAAACTTCATCTTCATGTCTTCAACAGGTTAGTCTTGTACTTATGTAGTGATTTGGTTGATAATGTTCATCTGGTTATTATGCTGGTGTGCTGCAGAGGCAAGTTTTAAAGTTTACACCTAAGTCAAGCATCACTTTATGTTTTTAGAGGCAAAGCTAGTCCACGACAAAAAAAATTTGTTTGACAAAGACAAGAGCATGCATGTGGCCGAGATTAACCACTTTCTTTGGCTTGTTAGGTATTAAATAAGCAGTGTGTTTCCTTTTTAAAGTACCTTATTGTTCAAAACTGTTGAGATTAAATTACTCCAAGCAATTTAATCCTTACCTCTACGGATCTTATTCTTGATGAACTTCGATGAAACTTGCAAAAAATATAAATAACGAATATAAAAAGGAACAGAAACACCAAATATAACGTGGTTCGGCAATTGTCTACGTCCACGGCGAGCACCCAATAGATTTCACTATAATTGAGAAGGAATTACAATGATCACACGAATTCTCTCTCACTCTAGGTCTTAATCTATCTCTCACACTTTTTGCTAACTTTCTTAATGTTGGTATATATGGGTTTTCTGAGTCTAAAGAACCTATTCATACTCATAGGCTTTAGAATACACTTAGGGGCAAACTAGGAAGCATAAAACATCCACAAACTAGGAGAAAAAAACGTAGTGATCACGTGTAGGACCGATCCCATGGCCATGGGATCAGTCCCACAGAGAGTATGCCACTTCCAGGACGTGTACGACTGGTCCTCCAAGAGCTACAATACAAACCACACAAAAAACCACCCCAGAGGAGCGGTCCTCCCATGCCTGGGATCGGTCCTCCAAGGGTTTCATCACTGAACAACCCAACTTGCCCGTGTAGGACCGGTCCTTAAGCTTTGGGACCAGTCATTTGGGACTTTTTTATGCGTTCTCTCCTTCCGTTGTCGCTCCACCTATCACGAACCTTCCTAATTTCGTCCGAACGTCCAAGGAAACTTCCATGGACTCCCAAACCTTTTAAGCGAGCCAAAAACACAACAAAAACCACCAGAGTTAAGTATCAAGAAAGGAAGGTTTCATTGTACGATCCTACATTTAACACTAAATGTAAAATACTTTGTGGGACTTACTACCATGTAGTTTTCCAACAATCCAAGCTGTTTATTTTTTATACCTTTACTCATAAATTATCCTTGCAAAAAATTAACTAAATCGAAAATTATTTGTCTATATAACTTTGATTAAACAAATAAATGGTCTTATCAAAAATTTTTGATTCGTTTACTTATTTAATCAAAGTTAAATATGCAATGATTTTCAATTTGACAAATTTTTTGCAATAATGATCTATGAATAGAGATCTAAAAAATAAACGGTTAGAATTGTTGAAAAACTATGAAAATAGACCCCATGAGACAAGAACGAATCCAGGATTTTAAAGTGGGGCGGGCTAAACTTAACTTATAAGTGAAACTCGACAGTCCATGTAACTTTCTTCAATATAAAAAAAGTTATACCTAACTGAGGAATGTAATGAG
>QANT01005583.1:0-18614 GCA_003254885.1 Purshia tridentata | reverse complement strand
ATTTTTTGCATAGTTGATCTATAATAGGTGATCTAGAATGTGAACAGTTCCAATTGTGCATTGGTATTATTAAAATTATAATTTAGAAAGGTAGAGTGACCTTAAGGTCCCCTAAAAGGTGATCCAAAAATTGTTCTATTAAAAATACAAAGTCAACTACGGAAAAAAAATAAAAAATTCTTAGCTAAATAAGATTGAGGGTATACTGAAGAATTACGAAGTTTAAAATTTGAGAAATACTGATTAAAAAATTTTAAATAGAAATAATGATGAGTTGACAAGTCGTCAAAGAGATCACAAAAAAACTAATATGAATTTTAATTTTTTTTGTCTAATTTACTAAAAAATAAATAAATAATCTGCAAACATGTGATGCCGGGATGACACCTAGGATGCAGATAATACACAGCCTATCAAAAATAGTAGGTGGTGACGGAAGAAGCAAATTACCACACGTAGAAATACTAGTCAAATTCTCTCACACTCATATTTATAAATACAAACACAACTACTAGCTCTTCACTTTATAGACAACCGAACAAAAAGAATTCACTTGAAGAAAACAAAAAAGAAGAAAAATGGGTTCCGAAACCCCAACTCACATCTTCCTTGTGTGCTTCCCTGCCCAAGGCCACATCAACCCAATGCTCCGGTTGGGCAAACGACTTGCTGCAAAGGGTTTGCTAGTCACCTTTTCCACCACTGAAAACTATGGAGAGGAGATGAGAAAGGCTAATGGGTTCATTGATGACCAGTCAATTTCTGTTGGCAAGGGGTTTATAAGGTTTGAGTTCTTTGAGGATGGTCTTCCGGCTGATGACCCAAAACGCACCCAATTGGACTATTATGTCCCGCTGCTTGAGCTTGTGGGCAAGGAGTTGGTGACAAAGATGGTAGTCAAGCATGGGAAGGAGGGTCGACCAGTTTCGTGCCTTGTGAACAACCCTTTCATTCCTTGGGTTTGTGACGTTGCTACTGACCTTGGGGTCCCTTGTGCCACTCTTTGGATTCAGTCATGTGCTGTGTTCTCTGCTTATTACCATTACCACTCTAAAACGGTGCCGTTCCCCACAGAGGCCGAGCCTGAATTGGATGTTCAGCTGCCGAGTATGCCGGTTTTGAAGCACGATGAGGTTCCCAGCTTCTTGCACCCTTCTGACCCATTTCAGGTGAGTAATACTAATTAGTTTCATGTTGAATGCTCTAATTTTCATATAGTTTAAGAACATGCATGACAATTCTTGTGTCAAAATAGTACGCAATTGGTATTGATACACTGACACAATGTTTCACTGGATAAATTTGACGATTTTTGGCATTATTGATTTCAGGTTTTGGGAAGGGCAATATTAGGCCAGTTCAAGAACCTATCGAAGTCGTTCTACGTATTGATGGACACGTTCGATGAGCTGGAGCACGACATCATTACAAACATGTCCGAGATCTGCATGGTGAAGCCCATAGGGCCTTTGTTCAAGAGCACAAAAGCTTATTCCACCACAAGCATCCGCGGTGATCTAATGAAGGCCGACGACTGCCTTGAGTGGCTGAGCTCAAGGCCTCCAGCATCGGTTGTGTACATCTCCTTTGGGAGCCTTGTGTACTTAAAGCAAGAACAAGTAGATGAGATTGCTCATGGGATTCTTAGTTCTGGGGTCTCATTTTTATGGGTCTTGAAGCCACCTGGCAAAGCATTCGGGTTCAAACCCCATGTTTTGCCCGATGGGTTCTTGGAACAGGTTGGGGATAAGGGGAAGGTGGTCCAATGGAGTCCACAAGAGCAAGTTCTGGCCCACCCATCTGTGGCTTGTTTTTTGACTCACTGTGGCTGGAACTCTTCGGTGGAAGCACTCACTTTGGGTGTGCCAGTGATCACATTTCCTCAATGGGGTGACCAAGTGACCAATGCCAAGTTCTTGGTGGATGTGTTTGGTGTGGGAGTCAGGCTATGCCGCGGCCAAGCTGAGAACAGAGTGATCGGGAGGGATGAGGTTGACAAGTGCCTGTTGGAGGCCACGGTGGGAGACAAGGCAATGGAGTTGAGGCAAAACGCTTTGAAATGGAAGAAAGCGGCAGAGGCGGCCGTGGCCGAGGGCGGCTCATCCGACCGGAATCTCGAAGATTTTCTCGACGAAATCAAGAAGGCAAGTGTTGCTTAGAATGGTTTCAATCATTTTGTTTTGTTTTTGTTTTTGTTTTTGTTTTTGTTTTTCTCATTACAAACAATCTAGTATGTTATATTCTCGATTATAAATTATAATATATGATTAATTCATACTTTATATTATGTTGTAAGCCAATCCTTTAACATATTAATTTCTATTGCAAGCAAATCATTCACTAAAATAGACTGCATTCAAATTAATACGTTTAGGGTTTAGGGGTCACAATTACATGCTAATACACAATTCAATGTTTTTTATTGACTATTATGAAAGTGATATCATAAAAAGTTACAAATATTACATGGAATACAAACACACATTTGAAATCTTGGATTATTACGGGTTCACTTTTCTATTCCAGCATTGACTCTAAACCACCAAATATGTTCTAGGAACCGTAATGCACATTGGATACTTTTTTGTGCTGCATTAGTTGGTATCACATATGTAGTTCTAGATCAAACATTACTCTGTACACCATTTGGTACGAATCATATTCCACTCATACACACAAAAAATGTTATAAATTAATCACTGTTTTGCCTCTGCACACATGTCTAAAATACATGTTTGAGATGTTATTCTTCTTGTTGGGTCGTTCTAGTTGTAATTAAGAAATTATATTTTAAATTTCGATAAAATTTTAATAAATTAAAAATATAGAAATTTCAAAGAAAATTTTGCAAAATTTTAACAAAATTTCAATTAAAACAATGAAAATTTTTAACAAAATTTCTATAATATTTCGAAACTTCAAAAAAATTAAAATTCTTAAAATATTTTGTAAAAAATTTCAAAATTTAATTACTTGGTTGTAATATGATAGAGGAATTCAAATAGCGCAAGGAGATGTCCACAATTCTGTATAATAGACAATATGGATCTCTGAAAATTTGAGTGTTTCCATGCCACACATTCTTTCCCCATGTGCCGTCAATCTCAATCACGCTCATCAACTATATATAATATAGACTGACTTAACTTGAGCAATAGCAATATCTTTGAAATACGACAAAAAAAAAAAACAATATTTTAACTAGTTCTCAATCGGGCTGACTGGGTAAACTTTTTCTCACAACATGATAGGATTTTCCTCCGCTGCGGAGAGAAAAAACTGAAAGAGTGCAGACAACACACTGAAGTGTGGGCCCTTTACACCTTTCTCTCCTTTCCGCACTTATCCCGCGTGTTCCTTCCGCAAAGGAGACTCTCTCCTACATAATATTATGAAAATTAAACTATACATCTCTGTTATATATATATATTTTAATCTATGAGTGCTATTTTAGGTGCCACGCGATGATCAAAATATTTCTCTTTATCTATACGCAAAATTCGTATTTGATAGAGTGATAGTATGAATAAGATCACATTTAATAATGCAAAATATGCACTCTAATTGTGAGAATGTGAATTACTCAACATCTAAATGTCAAAAAATAAACATACTTCCAGTGTCGGCTTTGATTTTTGGAAGGCTCAGTGCAAAAACTTAAAATTGGCCCATGATCTTAGTTCTACAAACTCTTGCAAGAAAGAGTGAAATATGACAATAAAAGAGAGAGAGGGTAGAGAAAGATTGAGAGAGAGAAGACGTTCAAGAAAGTAAAAGATTGAGAGAGGCAAAATAATTCAAAAGAAAAAAGACGATTTAGATAACACTAAAAAGTAAACATAACACGAGACCTGAAAAAGTGTAAAAGTTCTTTCTCGAACAGAACAAAAGTCAATTTTGGTTTAACAAATAAAAAATTGAGCTTTTTAAAATAATAGACTTTTTTAAAGTAACAAATATTAGGCCTGGTATAGCAGTTATTTTAATTTTTCTTGGTAAAAAAACATTTTCAATTTTTGTATAATATATATATATAATAAATAAAAATTTATGAACCCCCTCGAAGTTGTAGCTACACCCCTGCCTCAGGACTGACACTGCATATGCCTTATACAGTCGACCATAACGGACTCATAAAACAGAGTAAAACCAACAAAATAGCCGGTGTGAAAAGAAGTGAATAATTAAGGGAATTGTCCAATCATCAATCTATTAGTGATTCCTGGTAATTTAATGAGAGAATAAATATGATTATCAACTTAACTTAAAAATGCTAAAATTTGAACAAAAAAATGACCCAATTATTTAGACCACATTTTATTGTTGAATTGATCACTTTTAGACTATTGACAATAATTTATTAAAATGTTTATGTTATTTCAATAGTCTACTATTGAATTTTTTTTGGTATATTTCAATAATATACTGTTAAATCAATTTATAATTTTTTACAAAAAAATAAAATAAGAAAAACTAATCCAAAATATATCAAGACGATCAACTTAATAATTAAAAATGGTTAGAATAGCCTGAGCTAAAAAAAAAAAGTTCAAGTCCGAGAAAGTAATTTTTACATACCAACAAACTCTCAAAAAATTATAAAAGAAAATCAATGTTTTTGATACAGATGCAAGTATATTAATTTGAATACAAGGAGATAAGAACCAACAGCGGTGGACCCAGAGCATAAGCCACCCCTGCGACTGTCTTCCATTTCTGGTTGGAGCCACCCGAGCGACTTCGCCATAGTGCATGCTCAAGTCCATCTTCAAGTGAGAGATTATTATCTCCTCCCTTGTCTGCTTCACAGCCAAATCAGAAAGGTAAAACTAATAAGATACAGAAGTATATGTACATATATTAATGTTCACTTGCCAAACCGACATGTTATGTTATCAAATCGTTAATTTGAACAATTGATCATATGAATTCAACATAACATGTTAGATATCCGACAAGAGAACATTTCCCTATCTACTTCATCTTGTATTTTTTCGCATTCACCATCTTTGGAAACTGAGAAAATATGCACTTTACAACATATGCCCATCAACACTTCATTTCAGTACGTTCATAAACCACATTATCACATATTTCAGCAAGCAGTCACTTTAAGAACTACTAGATTTTCCCAATGACCTAAAAAACCCAACCAAACGGTCATGAAGATCTTCCTTGGCTTTTATGCTCACAATGAAGTCAACATGACCATAATTCTCGAGATAAAGCAACTCCGGAGTGGACTCCAATTCTTTGAGCGTGTGATGAAAATCTGCCACATCTGCTAAAGCATCATTGCCTCCATAAGCCATCAACAGTGGCAATGACTTGGGTATGAGGCTAAGATCAAATGCAGGGGGTTTTAACTGACCATACACGATCAGATTTTTTAAAATTCCATAGTCATACTTTGAAAAAGTACCCTTACGAATCACTGCCAAAAATACAATATAATAATCAGTGCAGAAAAAAGGGGATAAAAGTTCTTGCTAATGTGAATGGAATAGAGCATACTTTGGAAGAGATGGTGCAAGTTCTTTGTGGATGATGGGTGAGGTTCATAATCAAGATACATGTCCACACGCGAGTTATTAAAGCAACAATTCTTCCCTGAAATGTTATCAAACAACTTAGCAACCATTCTTCCCTAAGAAGTTATCAAAGCACCTTTTTCTTAATGAAAATTTAAGGAAAACAAAAAAGACATAATGAGATGAAAAGATTTACTAACTAATAACTATGCCCCCTAAAGTCCTTCCATAAAATTCAAACATGTCTACTAACTATTTAAATCATACTTCATATAAATAACCTTCTTCCCAGCAATTGTGCAGAACTACAAACTAAGGATACATTGTGGATAACTACACACTTAACAGTTTAATCACCTCACTTAGTAACTCTTATATCAAACACATCCAGAAAAATTAAGATCAAGGCCTCTCTCACAAGGTCTTAAACTTTCAGTTCTTTATTGAGGAATCAGCACCACACATAACTAAATAGTCTTATCCTTTTTGAAGTCTCGATCTTACTGGCTCTATGATGGAGAATAAAAGTTAAGATCTAACATAAGCCTCACAATTCACAATTGACAGGAAAAGTAATACCAGAAAACTCGCACTACAGTCAACAATTGACACTAAAATAAATGTTCACTGATTACCCAAATAAAGTAAAATCTATGAATTTTTAGCTAAATGCCATTTAGCTGCTTTATGGGGAAACTGGCTGGCTGTGATTTCTATAACCCATTTATGCAAGCACTCTCACATAAACAATATCAGAAATAATATAATAAATGTTTCCTGTCAGACATATTAAATGGACATGAGTATATAAATAGATGCCTGAACAGATGCATGTGCTCACGCATGTACAAAGAGAGAGAGGCGGGTGGGTGGGTGGTTGTGTGTGGAGAAGTAGTATATATTATAGATGAAGTGGAACCTGTTATGGAAGTTAGCAAGTCATTGCAGTCAACATGGCCATCACATACTGAATTCAACAGGTTAATTCCCCAATCACTGCATACAACGTACAACAGATGATAATAAGATTAATACTAATGAAACCAAGAAAAATTAACAAAAGTAAATTTAGAAAAAAAAAAAAAAAGGAGAGATGGATNAAAAAAAAAAAAAAGGAGAGATGGATAAAGTAAAACCAAACCTCCTAAAGTTAAGTTGATGGATGCCCATAGCAAGAACCATCTGCTAAAACAAACATATTCATCATTTTTATCATCAGAATCTATTCATGCAATAATTTGATGCAGATAAGGAATACCTGATCAAGATGCATGTCTACCATTCTAAGTACAAATTGAGTGCTGATATGTTCCAAGTATGATATTGGACAGAGAAGAGCGGCAGCTTCAACCATTTCCGCTATATCTGGCTGAGTGAGAGCAGCTAAAGACATGATTGTTCCCTAACAACATAAATGAATTAAGCTCACACTAAAACAAGGAGCAGAAAGGCAGATGGGTACGAAGTAGATAAGGAGGTGTAAGACCTGTGAATGTCCAACAACAAAGACTTTGGAGTTAGTTATTGAATATATGTGGTGTATCATTTCTGCAAGATCATATTGTGCCAACTCCTGCCAACTCCAATCCCAAAAATCCTACAATAAAGCAAAAGCCAAGTTCTTATCAAATTACAGATAAGTAAAATATGAATTATGGACATCAAATATGAACATTCCTTTTTCAAGGTAGCTTCAAAACAGGTTCACATTACCAATGTCCAAAATAAAGTTATGTTGGGTATACAAACTAGCATGCTAATTCTAGATACAAAAACAAATTAAATAGAGAAATATTTGTTTTCTCAAGGCAATCAAGAACTACTAATACTAATATCCCCTGCAAACGAGCCTATAGGTGTATCATTCTTTAATATGCATTCTATATTCCCTCTCTCCAAATTAGTTTTGTCATCACTTAAACAGTGAGGCAGGAAGAGTCAAGTGGCTTTTTCATATGCGATTCAACTTTTCTTCGTTTATATATATCTCCACAAAACTTATTGCTGATTTGTCATTTATAGAAGAAATCAGGGAGGACAATCCAGACTTTTTCCATGTAAAACTAATATGTCAGCGACTATGAGATTACAAGTAGCACCCAACTGGCAAACACAAATAACTGGAACCACACCTTACCATTAATGGAAGACAAATAAATGACTGTATAAGCTATACAGAGCACAGACCTTATCCTCTTCTGATAAAGATATGTGTCCATGACTCCATCGTGTTCCACGCACATTTCCTACCCATACATCAAAACCTTGATCTGCAAGGATGAAGCCCAGTGATTCTTCTGGAGAATTTAAAAACCATGCATCACCTGCCTGTTTGAAATTCAAAAAAGGGTAGCATAAGATCAAGGGAAGAAGTAATTGAGTCCAATTGAATTTAAAGTACATTGGCCTAGTTTAAAAGTTATCATGATTGGTCTTTTCAGCTCGTGGAGCACAAATATGTCAGTTGTTTTGTGCAGTAAAATTCTGATTATCTAATAATAATTACAGAGGTCACTTAATATGGAATTTATAATAAGTTCAAAATGTCTGCTTTCAAAATGTCTGCTAAAAGATTGGAAGGAACAATTTTTTGTTTTTATAAACAGAAGGAAGAATACTATTTAGACTTTTCACAGATGAGGTGTGTCCAGACACCATTATTACTCCTGGTCATAGGGGGTATGCATTTGTTTGAGTGAACATTCACCACCAAACAAATCTCATAAGTTCTTCCTATCTCAAACCAGACAGAAACAGAATCATGGTTAAACAGTTGAATAATGTGGTCCAAATCATCTGTTTTTCTACATTTTGAAATCAGCTTTAAGAGGCATTTGCTAGATTTACATGTAAATAAGTCTTGTAATTACCAATCATAGAAAATTATTGGCTTTGTTCACCCAAAATCAGTGTTATACTTCGTAGATACAAACTTGTAGCAAGCATATGTTTCAAAATTCAAATAAAGCAGGTCACAGCCTCAGAGACGCCCAAGCAAAAAACTCACACCCCAAAATCCCAAACACAAGTCTTTGCATGTGTACACTGTGAACAAATCTGGGGCATGAAAAATTGATAAATCTAAAAGAAACCCATTTTGTGTTGCAGTACCAGTCACATGAGCATATGAAATAAACCCAATCTTCTATTTTGCATTTCTTAAAAGTCTTAAAGAACAGTGAAAAGTTCACAACTTCACCATGAAAAGCCCATGCTGAAGCAGCACCGGAGGACCCAACTGTGTTCTCAAATCCCCACTTCGAGACGCCACTTGTTGAAGACCCAGCAAGTAACCATCCTTCGTTTGAATCTGGACAAAAACAAAAAGCAACGAACTTTGGGTATTTTGGGTATCCGAGTATGCTCAGAGTTATTCACAATAATACCAAAATTTAACAAACAAACGGTCAATTGCAAAATGGGAAATTGAATAAAATGAAAATTAAAGACAAAAATGGCAAAGTGGGAAATTTCTGGTGGAGTGCGTAGGAGGAGTAGTACCGTGTGCTCGGAGCAAGGGTACCCAGAAGGCTCGATGAGGTGGGAACAGAGAGACTGCTGCGGCAAACGACGGCGGAGGTTGAAAAATCCGGTAGAATTTTGGGGGTATTCGGCGGAGATTTGGGAGGTGAAGTCTATGAAAAGACAGAGAAGAAATGCTGCCACCGCCACCGCCACCGAGCTCGCCATGTGTGAGTCAGTGGTTGATTGAGTGGGCGGGAAGGGAGGGACAGGACAAGGAGTGCATGGCGTTCATATCCATTTCTTTGCTGATGGGGTTGGAGGTGTACCCTCTACGCGCGCTTTGGTAGAGTGATCATAACAGCCAACTACCACTGGCGGTGAAATTGACACGCATGTTGACGGGTTGGTGTCATAAACGTAAAATTATACAATAATAATAACATCTATACATCCTCATAACTCATAAGTCATACTCTAAGTCATAAACAAGGTAAACAACCCATCCATAGACAGCATACATAATAATTACATATATAGGATAATACGGCTCGAACTACTTTTTGAGCTCATTACACTACAAAATTTCATCATATTAACTGTTTCTTTTTCAAGTTTCCATTCAAATGAAAAATGATTGTGATTGTAGAGATGAGCCAGATGGTGGTGGTACTGGGGAGAGCTGGGTATTAACGTATTGAGGTGTGGATGGGATCGAGAGATGGACCAGATGCAAAAAGAAAGCTGGGATCGAGAAAGAAAACTGAGTATTTATTAACGTATTGAAGTGTGGCTAGTGGGGTGTTTGACTACCAAAAAATAAAATACAATGGCCCAAAATAAAAAATCAGAAACCAGATGAACTAGAGAAAAAGAGAAGAAAGTAAGAAAATGAGGAGGATCAGTATCTTTTCGGTATTGCTATACAGCTTATATGTGTATATCAAATTCCATATTGATCCGGCAGGGTACGATATTATTCCAGTACTTAAAATTCAAGAAAAAAATACCATATCGATCGTATCGGCACAATTTCGGTATTTTTTTTGTATTTCGGTTAAAAAACCTTATCCCTTCTTTATCTATATAGATAGATACATAATACGTGTAGTGTGAACAAGTGGGAGAAAGCATCCAGATTTCTTTTCGGATTATTTTCTGAATTGGAGAATCCGGTTCCATCCGTGCCGCACTGCGAATTCAACTAAAAAACGTTCAATCACTTGACCAATGAAAAGCCATAACCGGACCAGGTTCATTGCACCACTTCACTAAAGGTCTCCAATTTTCCATTTTCGTCGTTAGAAAAAACAAAGTCCACAACTTTCGCCATCCAATTTCAACGTTAATTAACATTATTAACTTAATTCACACCACTTAAATCAATCTCACTTCCCAACCTCTTCACTCTCACTTTCTTAAACCCAACAGCAGCCGATCCCACCGCCGCCACCGCAACATGGCCTTCTCTGAGTTTCGCCCACTGGACGACAAGTCCCTCATAGAATACATAAAGGCCACGCCCTCTCTCTCTTCCAAGCTCAGCAATAACCTCCACGATTTAACTATCAAAGAAGTGGGTGATGGCAATCTCAACTTCGTCTTCATCGTCGCTGGCTCAACTGGATCCTTTGTCATCAAGCAGGTAATGGCTTTTCACGATTTGGGTCGTAATGGGTTCATGCTAATTCGATGAAAATTCTATTGGGTCGGACTAATGGTTTGACCTTGATTGAGGAAAAATGAAAGTCATTAAAAAGCTATAATTGGGATTTTGCAGGCTCTTCCATACGTACGTTGTATAGGGGAGTCATGGCCAATGACAAAGGAACGAGCTTATTTCGAGACTCTGGCGCTGAGGGAGCATGGTCGTTTGAGTCCTGATCATGTGCCTGAAGTTTACCATTTTGATCGGACCATGTCTTTGATTGGCATGCGCTATTTGGAGCCTCCACATATCATCTTGAGAAAAGGATTGATTGCTGGGATTGAGTACCCTTTGCTGGCGGACCACATGTCAGACTATATGGCAAAGACCCTGTTCTTCACATCCCTCCTTTATCATTCTACCACAGAGCACAAAAGTGCTGGTATGTGTAAATTTTTTACTTGTCATGTGCTTGGTTTGTTTTCTAATAACATATAGGAGATCGAATGCATCATGTTGAGATGCTTTATGTGCAATTCATGTGATTCATACATTACAATGTGACATTTTACTGGATATTTGCTTTGGTACAGTTTTGAATTCTGTCAATGAATTTGCTTTGTTTGGGGAGAGAATAATCATATATCAGGTTCTCCAGTTGTGGTTGCAAGTTAGACCAGATAATAGTTTGGTTAATAGTGGTCCTAAATGATAGGAAATTCACAAGGTTCTTAGAATTGTTGTCTTAGATTGGTAATATCTTGTTGAATTCATTTCAGTTCAACAAAAGATGTTGGACTATTCACGGTTGGGAGTCTTTTCATTGGGTAGGAATTTTAGTTGAAGTAACATTATTTTGTTGAGTTATGGTAATTGGTTGTGCTTAAATGGACTTCTTGTCCATCTTTTTTGTAACCATATTATTTCATTAGTAAAAGTTTATGTTTCCTATCCCCCCAAAAAAAAAGAAAAAAAAAGGGAGAGAGAAAGACAAAAGAAAAAAGTAACTCACCTGAATTTTGGTATTTTAAAATTGACTTCAAAGTGTTCTGATTTATTTCCATTTCAATTTTGCGTCTTAAAAGAATTTATTTACTCTGATTTATATCTTATCATTAACTTATCTGGATCGGTATTCTCTGCAGTTGCTGAATTTTGTGGGAATGTGGAGTTATGCAGGCTCACTGAGCAGGTTGTTTTCTCTGACCCTTATAAAGTATCACAACATAACCGGAACACTTCTCCTTATCTTGATTCTGATGCTGAGGCTGTTCGGGAGGATAATGCTTTGAAGCTTGAAGTTGCTGAGTTGAAATCTTTGTAATGAAACTATCTCATCTTAATGACGGTACTACTCTCTATGTGATTGTATCATTTTAAATTCTCATCTGAACGATCAAGTTGCCTTTCCTGTAGGTTCTGTGAGAGAGCCCAAGCCCTAATACATGGCGATCTTCACACTGGTTCTGTAATGGTGACTCATGAATCAACTCAAGTAATAGATCCAGAATTTGCATTTTATGGACCAATGGGTTATGATATTGGAGCTTTTTTGGGAAACTTGATTTTGGCTTTCTTTGCACAAGATGGGCATGCTGACGAACAGAATGATCGAAAAGTATGTTCTGGTCCATTGTCTCCTTGACTTGTTATTCTTTTCATCTTGATGAACTATTTTCAAGTATTTAGTTCTTGTGACATGATTTCTTAATTATTCTTAGATAGATAATTAGATACTATATTATTCTGAATAATGTCATCCAAAAGCCATTTATATTTATTTATTTTCAATTATCGACAACTCCTAAGTTGTACTTTGACTTGACCTAAGCTCAGTTATTTTTATCTGTCTAAATTGTTTTTAAATGTGCTTTATGATGCAGGCATACAAGGATTGGATTTTGAGGATATTTGTAAACACTTGGAACCTTTTTCACAGAAAATTCGTCGCACTATGGGATGCGAACAAAGATTCCGGTGATGCGTATCTTCCTGCAATTTATAACAACTCTGAGCTTCGACAGCTTGTACAAAAGAAATATATTAAAGATTTGTTTCATGACAGCCTTGGATTTGGTGCTGCGAAAATGATAAGGTGAGGAAGCAGACTACAGATTTCTTTATTTCTAACATATGACATGTTTTCTTTGTGCTTATAACTTTGATGTTTGTTTCTTTTGAAAAGTTAACATTTTGCTTTGGCTTCCCGTAATGTCAAATAACTCATACATAAGATATTTTCAAATGTCAAAACATTGTGGGCTAAATAAGCAACACTATTTCTTCTGTAGTTCAGCTCATTTGTATACAGTTTATCAAACATGTATATCCCACGTTCTTTGATCCTTAACCAGAATCCTCTTCACCATTCTTCCATTGCAATGGTCATTTGTCCTGAATATGCTTTCCACTTTGTAATTTGTGACATAATTACAATGATCCTTTAACTCCTTAAGAAGCATATTGTTTGCTAGTTAGAGAAATTTTTGAGCTGGTAATAATGTTTTATTTTTATCAACAGGAGGATTGTTGGTGTGGCACATGTTGAAGACTTTGAATCAATCACTGATGCTAGCAAACGGGCAGGTTGTGAGCGACGTGCTCTTGAGTTGGCAAAGCTGCTGCTTAAGGAGAGGAGAAAATTTCAGGACATTGCTGAAGTTGCTTCAGCCATTCAACAACTCCAGTAATGAGATGGTTAAGGAGAAAATTTCAGGACATTGCTGAAGTTGTTTTAGTCATTCAACAACACCAGTAATGAGATGGTTAATGCTTATTGCCCCACTTGATAATACCAAATAAGAACATTGCGCTTTCGGCTCTTATTGTGTAATATACTAATATGTATTCACTTGTTTTGTGCTGTGATCTGAGAATGCTTATTGTCCCACTTGATATTCCTCTATCTCCCTCTCAACTCATTCAAAAGTTTACAGAAATTTAAGGAGAACTAAGAGAGGAAAAGAAAAGGCCCTAGAATCAAGAGTTGAGGTTGTTGAGAGAGAGAGAGAGAGACGGAAGGTTGGCGCAAACTGTTTAGACTCGAGACTCCGAACCCTGTTTGGACTTGTAGGCTAGGCTCAGCCCAACCAGACCCGACACTATCATCAAGCATGACTAGCTAGGCCCTACCCGAACCTGATCATTTCTACTGTTCAATATGACCAGGTGGTAGGTGACGCGACAAATACTTGAGTGCACCCGTGCGCATCTTCCGCTTTTTCAAAATTCTTGTTCAGCGTTAGAATTATCGTTTTGAATTACTTATTAAAAATTATTTATGTAAAAATTAATTTAATAAAAAATTGTTTAATTATGTAAATATTATAGAATAAATAAAAGAATATAATGATTTTTTAAAACTTGAAATGATGGCACTTTAATCACCAATTTATCTAATTATAGATTTCACAAACCATACCTTATCATATGTAAGATGGTATACCCCAAGAAAAAGGGTATGATATATATATGTTGCTAGTAATTACAGTGAAATGAACTGTCTGTTGCAACTTGATTATAGATAGAGTCCGTGAAAACTAATTATCCAATGGAAGGCTTCCATATCTAACTTAAATGCGCTCATTCATACTGTGCTGTGCATGTTTTACGCCCTGCTTGTAAACTCACATTTATTACCCATTCATATCTATCGAATTTTTAGAATAACAAAATAATTATTAACTCACATCCGGCCTAACAACCTCGATCAATTTCTTAAAATAACAAATAATTATTAAAGGAATTAAATTTTTTTAGACTAGTAAATTACATTGTTGATTGTAGTATTATATATCAACTATTATAATCAACTAATGCACCAATCGTCATATCATGTGATCACATAATGCACAAGGTCTAAAATTATGATCCATCTAGTTTTTAAATATTTATAAATAGTGTTAAAGGCGCAACAAACCTTTTTGTAGTATTAGATCTCCCAACTTTTCAATTAAGTGGAATTTCAAATATCGAATTCATATCTACGAGATCGAATAGTGGTAAATCAAACAAATTTTAAAAAGATTTCTAAATCCGTATTGGTGAGGGCTAAGTTATGATATCCAAAGAGGACAACTATTGATCGATTTGATAAACCAGAGAAGTCACTGGCTGGCCTATGCCAGGTTTTCTACATGAGAGACAACGAGGCTTTGACAATGCTCATAAGATATTGACCGTTGTATAAGAGGATAATATTCTAACAGAACTAAACAGAGACACATAATTAAGCTGTATAAGAGGATTGTAAACAAGTAAATTCAATCCGGTTTTTAAGATGATTGTATATATTATGTTATCAGATTGTAAATCGTTGAAGAATTATCTCGTCTAATTTAAAAAAATAGAAAACTTCATTGAGTCAAATCTTATTTTAATAGGTGCATATCAACTTATACAACATTTTATTCTTTTGGCTTGGATATAAATTCCAGCGCCCTTAATTGGCATACTTGGCCTTGTAGTCAGTCCAGAGCTGATCAACAGTCTTCCCCAGCAGCTGAACAAAATAATCAGCACTATAACCAGTCTTCAACTTCTTGTTCAACTCAGCCACAAACCCATTTCTCAGATCATTTAAATAATCCAAAAACCTCGCCGTAACGTCGTACCCATGGTCCCACTTATCCCCCTGGCCTGGCTTCACCCAGTGGCCCGGCACGTAGCCGGCCTTCAACCTTACGTAGTCTGCGATCCCTTCGATCAGACCCCCGGGGGCCTGGCCGTTTCCGTTCCACTGCCACACGTGCGTGGATTCGTGATAAATCACGCCGCTGAACTCATTCTTCAGGTTCCCGGAGTACCCGGCTATGTAGCTGGCGCTGACGTGGATTTCGTTGTTGCTTGCGTACGCAACGCCGTTCATGTTGTCGATGAAGAGGCTGACTTTCGCCACGCTTTTTCGGTCTTCCGGGGTGTTCTGCTGGAATAGGCGCCATATGAAGTCGGTGGCCGAAGTTAGGGTTTGCTTGCTGAAGTCGGCTCCGATCTCGTTGTTGAAGCGGACACCGCCCGGGGATGTGCCGGCGGTGTTGGTGACGACGTAGTCGACTGCATGAACGCCATGAAGGCATGCCATTGAGATGAACAAGGAGAGGACAAGCATGTTGTAGTGAACCATTGTTGTGAAAGCTAGTATATATGCCTTTGTTTTTGGTTTTGGATACTACAAATGTGCTATTGCTCTGTGGTTTATATATATAGGGATAGATACTAGGGAGTAATCAATTAACTATTGAAAAGTCAAAATTTTTTGGTTTATGACGACCTCTTCTATCCGAGTCCTTTTTTTCTTCATAAAATATTGCCAGTGTTTCATTTAATTACTTATGAACACTCACTTTTATATTCATAAGACTATATCATTTCGATCCTTTGAAAATATTTTGTGAATAAATTTGTAACTCTAATAATATTATGATTACAAAAGCTGCAATCCGAAATCTATCTTTTCCACATACAATATGGAGATATTTTAATACAAAATTTTTTGTATATGATCACTAGATATGACATTTTTCTCGCACTATGTATATAAAATATATATAATGAAACTCACATGTATATCTTGAAATGAAAGTTACAAAATCGCTGCCATATTGGAATTTTTGGTCTTGCCAAAATAATGGCTACCATTGACCTTGACTTGGACTCGGCTACTGGGGCTTTTACGGCCGACCGACTTGAAACCCAGTTGGTCATGAATCATCCATATATCTCTTGTTCCCTTAGGTCGTAATGAATTAAATTACCTAGTCACATATATGATGGATTAGGTACTTAGGTTTGTAATCTTGTATTTGTTTTGTAACAAAAGGAAAGCAAGATCGATTAACAAAAGACCAAATACAAAACAAGCAGCAAAACCAATGACAAAATGACAAAATAAAAAGTTGAAAATTCAAAAACAAAATAAAACTACACCGGACGGACACCACGTAAAGCATTTCTTCATATATATATATATATATTCCAAATTCTACGATATTGATGAGATGATGGATTTATATTTCTGTCTGGTCGAGGAAGCGTCAAATTAAGATGACCAGTGTATATATATATATATGGTCAATGAAACCGGCTCCACTTTGCTGATTCAAAGTAATGCTATCCATTAAATATGATAATTAAGGAGAGACGTACGTATTGGAGAGCTTTTGTGAGATAGATAAAGTGGACGTAAGAGAACACGTAGAATGGTCCACATTACTTAATCAATTAATGGGGCAAAGAACTTAACATTCTGAAGAAAAAAGGGCGCATCCACATCTTATTCATATATTCCCACTAGCAAGACTGTTTTTCTTTTTGTCTAAACTAGCAAGACTTTTAGGGAGATGATTTTTAATTTACACTCAATTAATTAGTGTTTATGCACTCTTCATAAATAGTGTAGATCGAGGAGTGCGGAAAGTCATTTTAGAGTGCCAAAATCATCTCCCAACTATTAACTAGATAACTATATCAATCAGTTTCCAAATTTGTCTTTGTAGTCCTTCCACAGCTGATGAACTGTCTTCCCAAGCAGCTGCTTAAAGTAGTTGTCACCATAACCATTCCTCATCTTCTTGTTAAGTTCTGCCACAAACCCTCTTCGGAGACCATTGCAATAATCCAAGAACCTTGCTGTTACCGAATAACCTTGGTCCCAACGTTGACCCTGACCCGGTTTTGCCCACCCATTTGGCACATAACCCGCCTTCAACCTCAAAAAGTCTGCAATCCCTTCTATCAATCCACTAGGAGCTTGATCCTTCCCATTCCACTGCCATGTATGTGTCATCTCATGGTAAAGTACCCCATTAAACTCTCTTTTTAGATCGCCCTTTATTTCCTGGATTTGAAGGTATCAAATAGCAATGTTAACAAAAATAATCGAGATATCAATGAAAAATATATAGTCTTGAGTGAAATGAAGAAATTAGAACATCTCACTCAAAACCTTAAAGATGAAAAAGCTAGCCTAAGATCTTATATTCAATTATGCAACGTTTTATTTCCCTGACGTACGTGGGATATAGGAAAAAACATTACTACTTCTTGGTGGATCTGAAAAATTTCAAGAATATTATCGAAATGTTAGACCATGCATGCCTTGATGTACTTAGCTGCGACGTGAATGTCGTTGTTGCTGGAATACGCGATGCCATCCATGTTGTCAACAAACAACCTTACGCGGGGGACGTTCTTTCTGTCTGCGGCCTTTGTTTCCTTGAAGAGGTTCCAGATGAAGCCTGTGGCGGCTCTCATTCTTTGCTTGGTGTAGACCCTCCCAAGCTCGTTTCTGAAGCGGACCCCACCGGGCGTATTTAGAGCACGATTAGCAACGACGTACTCGACTGCATGGGTTCCATGCAGAGTAGCTAGGGCTACAAGAGAGGCAAGAATGAAAGAAAGGAGAAATCGAACCATGGTATTTAATTGTAATTTACTAAGTGATTTTTGAGCTTAGGTTTTGCTCATTGTTCTGTGTCGTTTATAGAGTTGGTGTATATCATACATCGTAAGGAGTTGGGTGTTCTCTCTCCAATCATGAGGAGCCATGCATTTCCACTATTAATTTGTGGTTAAATTAATCATTTTCACTCTCTAATTGATCATTGCTTTTTATTAATTTTCTTTCATTTAATAATAAAAGAAAAAGGGTTTCTTGGCGCGTTCTTTCGCATGGGCCATAGGACCCGAAAAAAATTTGACTTTGCCGGGTCGTGGGGTACGTTGTGGCCTACCACACAGATTCTAGAAAGTCTTAGGGAAGCATTATTAATGATTAGTGAAGCAGTGGTCAAAAAAAAAATGATTAGTGAAGCAACGAAACATTCATTTTTTTAATTTTTTTTTTGCTTAGGGAGTAGCCTGTTATAAGAATACAATACAAAGTTGATAAAAGTCAAGAGTACTGATGTCATGAAAGTTGATCAATTCTAACAAATCTTAGGGGGTGTTCTCAATTAAGACTTTGAAAGATTTTA